>PVJH01008473.1:0-85108 GCA_004026705.1 Nesogale talazaci | reverse complement strand
TATTTTCCAATTGAGCCCTTGGTATAAGCTCCTGCTTCTCCCTCCCTCCTTTTTTTTTTAATGAATAATTTTATTGGGGGCTCATACAACTCCCATCACAGGCTGAGCCCCGGTGGTGTAGTGGTTGTGCGCGGGACTGCGGCCCACTGGGACGGAGGTTCAATTCCAGCAGTGGGACTGGGCCTCCTACTCCCACCACCGGACAGCAGTGATGCCCGCCCCCCCAAAAAAAACAAAAAACAAAACAAAACAAAAAACAACTCCCATCACAATTCATACAAACATCAATTGTATGCAGGCCACATTTACACACTTATTGCCATCATCATTCTCAAAACATCCTCCCTCCCTCCCGGCCCCCAGTATCAGCTCCCTAGATTTCCCTTCCTCCCCCTTCCCCCTTGAACCCTTAGTAATTTACAAATTATTTTTTCATACTGTATACTTTCCAATGTGTCCCAACACTCACTTTCCTGTTGTCCATGTCCCAGAGAGGAGGTTACGTGTAGATCCCTGAAGTTGGTTCTCCCTTTCTGTTCCACCATCCCTCCACCCTCCTTGTATTACCACTCCTATTACTAGTCTTGATGGATCATCTATCCTAAATTTCCCATGTTTCCAACTTCACTGTACATCTCCTGGTCTAGCTGGATTTATGTGGTAGAATTGGTGTCATGATAGTGGGTGGGAGGCAGCATTTGGGAACTAGAAGAAGGCTGTATATTTCATTGCTACAACCCTATTTCTTAACGGGCTCATCTCCTCCTTGTTACCCCTCTGTAAGAGGATGTCACTTCACCTATTGATGCGCTTTGGGTCTCCATTCTGTATTCCCCATCATTAATAATAATTATTTTAGCTCTTTGATGACTGAGAACGGATCCCTTCACCACCTCATGATGACACAGGCAGGTGTGCTCTTTCCGTGTGAGCTTTGTTGCTTCTTAGCTGAATGGCGGGACCAAGCCTTTCTTAAATATGAAAAATGCATTAACCCTTTGCAAAACCCATTGCCATTGAGTCAAATCTGACTCATAGTGACCTACACAGGAGTTTTGAGGCTTTGTAAATCTTTATGGGAGCAGATAACCTCATTTTCCTATTTCAGATAGCTGGTAGATTTGAACCACTGATCTTACAGTTACCAGCCCAATACTTACCTCACAAAGTCACCAGCTCTCCTTCTGACACTTTGCAAACACAAATGTAATA
The DNA here is from genome assembly GCA_004026705.1 of Nesogale talazaci. Taxonomy (NCBI): domain Eukaryota; kingdom Metazoa; phylum Chordata; class Mammalia; order Afrosoricida; family Tenrecidae; genus Nesogale; species Nesogale talazaci. The sequence continues at coordinate 83,896 of PVJH01008473.1, read as the reverse complement.
TTTAGGTAGCCTAAAGCATGATGCTTGGATCACCAAAAAAAAAAAAAATCAGTTAAAAATGTTTGATAAGAGGCTGAGCCCCGGTGGCATAGTGGTTGTGCACGGGACTGTGACCCACTGGGATGGAGGTTCAATTCCAGCAGCGACTCCACAGGAGCAAAAACTGGGCCTCCTACTCCCACCACCAGAGGGCAGTGATACCCAAAAAACAAAACAAAACATATTTGATAAACAAGAAAACACAGGATTGGTCTTCCTGTAGGGGTTTTATTTAGAATATATAATTTTTCCCCAGGGATAATTACTCTTCCCTAGTTCACCCACTGAAATTTTGTTTCTCTCTGAGGCCTGGCCCCCCTTATTTCCCCTTCTTCTGATCAGGAAGGAAATCTTTTGATCACTATCTTAAGAGTGTCTTCTCCAATCTGCCTCTATTGTAAAAAATTAGAGTAGCTACAGGGAAAAGCTATATTTTACCCTATTATGGCAGTTCCATAATCTCCTATCAACTTGGGTGAAGGAGTGGAACCTCTCAATTAGGTTATAGTCAATGGTGCCTCTGTATGGGCATGACTTTCTCCTGAGGATTCTGGAAACTCCATGGCTTCCTCCCTGGACATGGGGCACACACATTCTCTTTGCCTTCCTTTTCCTGCTGTGGAGACACTTAGAGAGCTCGAGGAGACACATGGAGTCCTATGTCAGCATGGAGATGCTTCCACTGCCACTGGATCCACAAGACTTCCAACTCACTGACCAGTGATCTTCCTGTATTTGGCATCATTGCAGGTGCTGTCTGAGTCTACAGAGGGATTTATACACTGGTATTGAACCTATAGCCTAATATTGGGCTTATGCACTTGATTTACACTGGATTAGGATGCTTTCTTTTTATATGATTAATCTTTATATAAAGCTCTTTCTTATCCACATATGGGTCTCTAAACTAACACACCTACCCTCTGCAAAAAAAAAATTAAAATAGCAAACAGAAAAAACTGACTCAACTTGGGGTGGGATCTCCTGTGAAGATGTGCAATATGAGGGTGGCTCCTGTAGTGTAAAATTTAGGGAAACGTATCCTAACCCTGCTTGGTTGCTGTTGTGTGAGTTGTCATCAAGTCAGTTTCCCTTCACAATGACCCTCTGGGCCACAGAGCAGAAAAATGAACACTGGCCTGCCCCAACCCCCAGCACCCAGTCTGGGTTTCCTTTGTGCAGTCTGCTTCTCTAAATAGAAAAAGAGAAAAAGGAAAAGCAATACTTAATGAGTGCCTTTCATATGTCAACCACTATGCTTGACTGTTTTGGTATAGTACAATTAATTCATCTATGATAGTTATTCTAAGGTCCAAGTATTATTATTCCCATTTAATAGAGGAAAAATCAATTTAGATATTGACATTTTTACCCAAAGTTCTGCAAAGAACAGTTAGAAAACCTGAATATCTACTGAATATTGCCTGTCCTCAGTGTCAGTGGATACAAAAAGCAAAGCAACACGAGCTTACTTGCATTTGTTTATGAATTGGTAGCGAACAATTCCACATTTCTCCACATCAAAGATTTTCCATCTAGGTATGGCTGCCAACCAGCTCTCTCCTAACCCCACAATCCTGTCCATGGGAATTGAAGCTTCTTTTCAAATGCACAGTCCTGGAGAGACATGGATTATCTAGTTAGCAAAGTAAGCCTGGATTGACTTGTATTTACTGACTAGTCTGTAGTGAACCATTTCACATTTCTTCACCAATTCAAAGATTCTGCTTTGGGGCTGAGCCCTGGTGGCGTAGTGGTTGTGCGCGGGACTGCGGCCCACTGGGACGGAGGTTCAATCCCAGCAGTGGGACTGGGCCTCCTACTCCCGCCGCCAGAGAGCAGTGATGCCCCCCCCCAAAAAAAAGATTCTGCTTCTAGTTGTGGTTGGCATCTATCTTTTTCCCATGACACCTTCCTATAAAATCAACACCCCCCCCCCCTCAAGTTTGCAGTACCTGAAAGGGACAGAGTACCAGTCTGCAAGGTAAACGCCAGCTCACTTGTGCTATTTGTTGTTGTGGTTAGGTACCCTGGAGGTCATTCCGGTTCACAGGTAGCCTATCCATCATGCAACAGAACACCGTCGGTTCCTGTGTCCTCCTCGCACATGTCTTACGTTTGAAACCATTGTTGCAACCACTGTGCCCACCCATCTTGTCAAAGGCCTTCTTCGTTTTCACTGCCTCTTTACTAAGCCTGATGTCTTTCTCCAAGGAATGATCATGCCTTGAAACATGTTCAAAATACATGGCCATCCTTGCCCCTAAGGAGCATTCTGGCAATACTTCTTTCAAATCAGGTTTGCTTGTTTTTTAAGCAGTTCATGATACTTTCTAGAATCTTTATGAGCACCATCATTGAAATGCTTCATTCTTCTTCAGTCTTCCTTATTCAATGTTCAACTTTCAAATGTATCTTGGGCAATTGCAGCAATACTAGGGCAAAATGATGAAATATATAGACAATTAGAACTCACATAGCACTAACAGCAAGAAATACAGAAGATTAGCATTTTCAACCCTTTAGAGAGGTCTTGAGCAGCAGCTTTATCCAAGGCAACAAGTCATTTTTCATATGGACTGCTGCTTCCATGAGCATAGAGTGTAGATAGAAAGAAGATTAAATCCTTGACAACTTGTCTTTTTTTCTTTGTTTGTTTTTGTGGGCCTTACTGCCTCTGGTGGTTGTGGGAGCCACCCAGCGCTGCTCCTGAGAGCTGCTGCTGGACTTGAACCACCAAGCCTGCGGGCTGCAGTCCCGCACTCAACCACTTACACCACCGGGGCTCAGCACCGATAACTTGTCTTTTGTCCCTATAGCATGACGTTTCCTGTTGGTCCGGTTGTGAGGATTTCAGTCTTCCTTACAGCTGGTCTTAATCCATATGAAGGCTTAAATTCTTGCTTTTCATCAGCAAGTGCTTCAAGTTCTCTCACTTTCAGCAAGCAAGACTGTGCCTTGCATATCACAGGATGCTAATAAATCTTCCTCCAGTGCAGACACCACATTCTTTTTCATACAATCCAACTTCCTTGATTATCTGGTCATCATACAGATTGCATAAGTATGGTGAGAGGATGCAACCTTGATGTACACTTTTCCTGATTTGAAACCAAGCCATCCTGGTTCCCCAAATTGCTTCTTGATCCATGTATGAGTTTTATAGGAGCACAATGAAGTGTTCTGGGATTCCCTCTTGCCTCCAGGTTATTGATAGTTTATTATGAGCCATGTCCCATTAGCAAACAAAGGCCCCAAAGACTTTTCTCCATTGGTGTTATGATGATAGATTGCCCTTTGAGAAGGCAACTCATTGTCCGTGATATTCTGAGTGCTTCCTGACCTGGCACTATCTCTGACAATGTACTGCTGCTATTCATGAGGCTTTCAGTATCTGACAATATTGTGAGGCTACCACAAGTTCTTCAGTAGCCAATTCCTCAGAAATTGACAGCCTAGTCTTTCTTTAAAACTCTTCTTAGTCTAGAAGCTCTGCTGAAATCTGGATGACACTGAAGGTATTTGAAACACCAGTAACATAACTTCCAGCCACACACAGCTCATCAAGTAGAATGAACAAGTGGTGGCATGTGTGCCTACTTACCAATATTTAGTGAAGTGTTACAAGTTCCCCCCGCAGGATATACTGACACCACATGAAATGATTCTTTACCACCGCCAGAAATCAATTGCATCAATTGCAATTGGTCTTGGCAATTGCACTTTGTTCTTCCTTACTTAGTGTTTCGCTTTTGCATGTATAGGAAGCACTTACTGTGCTTTGAGTCAGATGCACTTTTCCAGTTAACGTATTTTCAGCATTTTAAAGGAGTCATCTGCATGGATATGCCCACAGGTATGTTTGTCCCTGAGGTTTCCCTAGGGGTTGATTGTACTTCCTTTTGCCATACGAGCTCATTCTGTGAGCTGAGCCAGTGACCTAGGAAGCTGCACTATACAAAGAAAAAACGTGGCATCAGGATGAGATGAGACCAGTGGTATGAAAATAGCACAATTTCACTTGCCGACTACAAAAATGACTTTCAGTATTTCTTGATGAAGATCAAAGACTAAAACCTTCAGTGGGGCTTACACTTCGACAGCAACAAAGCAAAAGCAAAAATCCTCACAATAAGCAACAAAATTGGTGCCCAATAAGGAACATCAAGATAATCAAAGAAAACATTGAAGCCCTTAAGGATATCATTTTTAGTTGGATTCACACTCAATCCCCATGAAAGCAAGAGTCAAGAAATTAAGCAGTTGATCCAGGAATTCCCTACCACAAGGAGCTTCTGAAATAATGATCAGAACAAATCAAGGAATGTGAGCATAGGTTAATATCTTCATTTACTTTTGGCATGACTATTTGATTTAACAAAATGCACCGCTCATGATTTGTTTAAAAATGTCTTACTGATAATTCTATTAAGAAATCAGATGGAAGAAAAAAGTATCACCTTCTTAAAAATTGAAAGAAAAAGGCCAAGGCCCAAATAGGAAGAATTAGGAACTGAATTAAACTAGATTTATCTAGGCTGACGTAGAAAATACTCATTTTCCCCTTTATCAAAGGTATTCTAATATTTAGTTAGTATTGAGCCATATTATGCTACCTCAAAAAAAAAAGACATTCTGTGTTAGTCTGGGTAGACTAGAGAAACAAATCCATAGAAACTCATATGTGTATAAGAAAGATATTTATATATAAGAGCAATTGAGCATTGAGAAAGCATCCCAACCCAACCCAGTCCAAGTCCATAAGTCCGATATTAGACCATAAGTCCGACAGCAATCTATAAAATCCTCTTCAGACTCCCAAAGCACATGCAATGACACCAGGATAAACACTGGCCAGTGGGTGCAGAGTCTTGTGTATCCAGTGGCAGTAGAAGCATCTCAGCACTAGTAGGGGTCTCCTTGTGACTTCTCCAGTTTCCAGAACTCAAGGTCTATCAGCATGCTGCCATGTGTCTTCTCAGCTGCAATGTCTCTCAGGGAGTGAGTCTTAAATCAGTAAATCATCTTCAAGGGACTGAGGAGTGAGTATCTTACCTCCAAGGGGGAAAATACAGTCAGATTTTCCAGAATTCTCAGGAGAAAGCCATGCCCACAAAGAGATCTAATCGACTATCTCCAGATTGACAAGCTAGACTCCACCCCTACACTCTTAATCCTCAAATTGATACCAGATTAGGTGACTGTCACACATTCCAAACAAAAAATTGAGCAGATCTGTAAACATCAAATACTCAGAAATATTATTGAAGGTAAAAGTAGTACTTTAAATCATAAAAAACTAGTATATAAAAAGACAATATTTCCAAGTACTCTGTAGATTATTGATTATGAATAGTTGGTTTTTGAGACTAGTGTAAAAACAAGGAAATTTTATTCATATAATGCAAACAATATAAATTCTAAAATAATAGAATATTTAACCATTAAGAATGCCAAATATATAAACTTCTATACTGTTTATTAAAAATAAAAATTTATTAAAATATATGCAGTGTACACAGGAGATCAGCAAACTGCGAGGTTGATGGACCAAATCTATCCTACCACCTGCTTTTGTAAATAAAGTTTTTGTTTATATTATTGTTCAGGATGGCAGTGTTTAGTAGTTGCAACTGAAACTGTATGGTTCACAGAGCCATATGCATTCATATTTTGACTTGTCCCTTCACAGACAAAGTCTGTAGCCTCCTAGCTTTGCTTCTTTCTAACTTCTGCTTGGAGAATCTAGCCAACCCCTCCTGAGAGGCCTTGTCTATGTTTACCAGATCATGATTTAAAAGGGAAAAAGTTATTGTGCCAAAATATGTAAAAGAAATTTTGCTATTTCAATAATCCTAAGTGTACAAGTTAGTGGCACTCATTATATTTACAGTTTTGCTCATTTTCCACCATTATCACCCCAAGCAGAAATCCAATATCCATTGAACAGCAATTTCCAATCACCCCTTATGCCAATCTGTGATAATCACTAATTTACTTTTATCTCTAGACAATCTGGGCAAGCATTTCGTTAACCCACCCCTGATGTGAGAGCTTGAACTATTTCTCTTTGGTGAGGTGTGTGCTCTTGGCTGGGATCGATGATATTGAGAGACCTCCATGGCCCATGGGTCAAGAGATCACACAGTATTTGGCTTTTTTGCCTGGCTTCTTTCATTTAGCATAGTGTTGCCAAGGGTTACCCATGTTGTAGCATGTATCAGAACTTCACTCTGTGTGGCTGAGTAACATTCCTTTGCATGCATATACCACATTTGGTATTATGATGGACACATTCATTGTTTCCTGTTCTGACCATTGAATGATGCTGCACTGGACATTGGGGCCCAAGTATTTGTTTGAGTCTCTGCTTTTTTTGAATCTCTTGAATATATACTTAGGACCGGAATGGTGGGGAAATGATGGACTGCCCACCAAAAGGTCAGTTCCAACCCTCCAGTGTTCCATAGGAAAGCATGAAGTTCTCCTCTCCCATAGAGCATTACAGCTTCAGGAACCTCACAAAAGATCTCAGGATTAGGATCAATTCTATCAGGATCAGGATGGTAATGCTATGTTACTATTTCTGAGGAACCATGACTATTTCCACAATGGCTGAACCATTTTTCATTCCCTCATTAAGGTACTCCCTGAGTGATGACTAATTGAGCTAATGGAGGGAATCTGTGTTGGAGACAGACTCTCCTTCAGCTGGCTTCTGACTGACAGCATATATGACAGTCAGATTCTTCTTCTGGGACTTTCAAATTGAGAAGCTGACAGACTGTTGCGATGGATCGTGGGTGCTGCAGCTAGGACTGGAGAGCAGTCTGGCGCTCCGGGGAGGTGTGGAGTGAATTTGCAGGAGCAGTTAGCTGGGGAGAAAGAATAAAACCCAAGTGGCAGCTCAGATGGACTCCGGGTGATGAAGAGGACCACATGGCACCACAGGTGAGAGAGACATCGCAGCTACTGGCTTTCCCCGTGTTTCTTTGGGCTCCTGCATCATCGGGGTTACTCTTTGGTTTTTGTATGAAAATGTAGATGAAATTCCTAGTTGTTGAAAAACATTTTAAACACTCTGCTCTCTTGGAGCAGGGGTGAGTCCAATCAGAGGAGCCTTGAGCAAGGGAACGAGGCACTAGCAGAGGTACATGAGGCATCATGCAAGACAGACGGTCACTGCTCCTGATTGGTAAGCTAATGTGTCCACTGGAATGATAAGATTATGATTTTTATATAAGACTTGTAAATGTCACTATGAAAATAAGGTTATGGCAACTAATAGACCATCCAGATTTTCATTAAACTTCAACATGCTGATGCTAGCATGGCACAATTGTAGTAAGTGGCATTGACTGAAGGCCACTGAACTTGCACTTTATTCCTTTGCATGCACTGCTCATAAGTCAATCCTGGTGTCGCAACATCTGTCCTCAAGAGCTTGAGGCTGATCCTGAGTAAAAATCAGTAGCCCCCATCATTTCCCATTTCGTATCTGGAATGCACAATGTAATGTAGTAGTCAAATATTGGTTGGTTCAAACTTCAGGAAATCTTGTTTTATTTGTTTCCCATGTGGTGCCAAATACATTTCCTTAATTCACACTACTTAGTCTATTTCTTCTACAACAAATTTGAGGAGGGAGGAGTGGGATTTAGAAATGGAAAAATGCAGCTGTTCTCCTGGTGAACACGCGTCGCAACCCATAGTCCCGACACCAGAAGGAGGCTGCAGATTTACCCTCTGCAGTGGTCACATTTGGATGTGGAGATAGACACCGTCAGAGCATAAACACGATAATCTTAAATTATAGGACTTTTTCATGTAGCGCTCGCTAGTGCATGTGTGTGGTTTATGTTGGTGTGTGAGTCTGCAAAAAGTATATGGCTTTTGTTGCTTGAAATGTTCTATTTTAAAAAGTATATTCATATTGGCACACATTTATAGAGGATTGTTTTGTGCTAGGCCCTCATAAATAAGTGTGGATAAAGTTTCCTTCCCCTTGAGGAATTTAATGATCTAATAAGTGAGAGAAGCACATTAATAATTATCAGGTAGCTAGCACAAGACTAACCAAATGGACAAACAGGTATGGAAAGAGAGAGGAAACTGTCTCTTGTCCTAATGTTGGAGGGACAGAGGGTTAGAGACAGTTTTGCAGAGGAAAACCCTCAAGATGAATGAGTTTTCCCTAAACTATGTGTCAAGGGCGGTCTAAACAGAGGGAACAAAAGCACCGCTGCTTGCATTTGGGTCAGGATTCAGGTCAAAGAGTCGGGAAAGAAATTTAGATCCAAGCGAGTGACAATGCATCCGAGAGTAAGTCATGATATGATAGGAAGGCAACTAACAGAAGTTAGGTGCTTACCCAATTTTATTACCTTTTAACACCTTGAGAAACAAGACATGATGGACTTGAATCAAATCCAAGGTGTCTTGTGCTATGGAGATGATCCTCATTGGTAATGACCCTGCAGGACCACATAGGACTACCCTGTTGGGCTTTCCACACTGACTCTCTGCTGGAGCAGATCATCAGCACACTTTTCTATCAGAACTGGGTCCCATCTGCTGGATATTTGACTAGCAGTCAACCCCTTAATCATTGTACCTCCAGCACATTCAAAATTCAAGTTATTATCAATAACCGGGCAAGATGCAGGGAGTGGTGAAACTCCCTTTTAGTTTCTTTCAAGGAGAGAGGGTGAACAGCTTCCTGATTTGTTCAGCAGATATTGATAGTGCATCTGTTTTGTAACTGGAATGGACTGGAGAGACCAGGCTCAGTGTGTCAGAGCTTGTCTGCAGGAGTCACTTAGCCATATCTTGTCCCATGGAGAAAAAAGATGAAATGCTGAGGCCCAGTGGTGGGATTCAGGTAGGCTCAGTAAAAGCAATGCCTAAATTGAGGTTGGTAAACTGGTTGTTAAAATGACACTCATAATAAGGATTCTTTCTAAGGTGGATAGCTGAGCAGCTGTCCAATGTGAAAATCACAAACTTACATTCCTTGCTCATATTTTTAAAAATTATTTTATTGGGAGATCTTACAGCTTTTTATAATAATCCATCCATCCATTGTGTCAAGCACATTTGTTCATATGTTGCCATCATCATTTTCAAAACATTTTCTATTTGAACCCTTGGTATCAGTTCTTCGTTATTTTCCCTTCCTCCCTCATAAACCCTTGATAGTTTATATTAATTTTTGCTTGTGTCTTACACTGACCACTATCTCCCTTCACCCACTCCTGTTGTTTGCAGCAGTTTTGGGGACTTAAGCCTCTGTAATTATTTGACTGGGTGATCTTCTGCCCCACGAGGGCTCAGGTCCGTGGTGGTGGTACAGAAGGGAAGAAACAGACACACCTGAGACACTGATGGATTTGGAAAGTCTCAAGGAAGTTCCCAGCTCCTGACCTTGAGCCCTAGCAACACACAGAGTTAAGCAACTGACCATTAGCCATCAAGGTTAATGGTCTGAATCCACTCAGCAGTGCATTGACGGACAGGCTTGACGCTTACCTCTGAAATGTCACTGTCCTGAAAATCCTAGGAGCAGAGTGCCAGGGAGTCCCAGGGAGTCATCCCTGGAGTCACCACCTGTGGAAATCCATTCAGAGGCAACTAGCACTGCCGCTTGCTCCCTATTTCCTTTGAAGAAAGTTTTTTTGTTTTTGGCCCCCTGCGAGGGCACCATCTCCTTTCAGCATTACTCAGCTCCAAGTACTTTTCGATTGCCATCACCCCAGAGCTAATTATACCTTTTGCACCAGACGTGTCTTTTCCCTTCCTTCCGCTGTGCCTCCCACAGCTCACCACTTCTCTGTCATTAGCACTTCCACCAGAGACTAGGCACGGGCAACAGCGAGGCCCTGCTTATGACAGTCACTCAGGCTATGTGTACAGACTCCCAAATGGAAGGCGTTGCAGTACAGAGGTGAACTCTCTTCCTGGATTTTAGAGTGCTCCTGGCCACCATTACTAAGGATTGTTAAGGACAAACGTTTCCAATCAGCAGCTGCTTGCCAGAGGGCTGTCAATAAGATAAATTGTGTGGGTGCTAGAGTCTTGGACACCCTACGAAGCAATTATACTCTGTCGTAAGGGTTGCTACGGGTGGGATCCGCTCAGGGCCTATAGGTTAATCCCTCACTGAAACAGGACTTTGACCTGCCCAGGAGCTCTGTGCTTGGGAACGGCCTATCCACTGTACCTCTCGTCACTCTTGTTGTTGCCTGGTTCTGCCACCTACTACTTGCAATAGAAGGGAATGCCGCTTTGTCTTAAATCGTCCTCATGATTGTTGCTCTTTGAATCCATCATTATTGCTCTTTTGTCAACCCATCCCACAGAGGGCATTCTTGTACTGTTGTTGTTGTTGTTGTTGTTGCTGACTCTCGACCACAGCAAGCCTGACGTCCTCCAGGGAAGGGTCCCTCCTGATAATATATTCAAAAGGAGACGAGATGATGTTTCACCAAGTCTGCTTTGAAGGAACAGGCTGACTGTCCTGCTAAGACAGGTCTGCTCATTCTTCTGGCAATGTAGGATATTGCATGTTCTTTCCCCATGCAATCATTCAAAGACTGCAGCCTAGGAAACCCAGTGGATCCCCCAGTTCTACTTCGGCACACGTGGGGTCCCCCTGAATTGGACTTGACTCAATGACAACTGACTCAGCAGCCCTCCTAGGTGAAGAGTCAGTGTGCCTGATTGATAGGTAAGTCCCTTTGGAATGGCTTCAGAAGAAAGGCTTGATGTTCTTTTTCTGGGGGGGAGTGGGGGAGAATCGGTCACAGAAAATCATAGAAGAAAAAGTTCTACTCTAACCATACAGGATGCTGCCATGAGTTGGAATTGATTCCACTGCATGTGGCATATCAAGAAAAGAGCTCAGACACTGTAAAAGTGAATCTATCCAGCCCAGCCTGGAGGCTTCTCCTAACTTGTATAGCTTGAGGAATTGATGAGCCTAGGATCAGTAAAAATACTACAGACCACAGAGGTGATTAAATGCAAGGTCAGCAGGCCACGTTTATCACTGGAGAGGCAAATGAATCCCAGGTTGGCAGTTCAGATGGCAGGCCACCGATGACTCCCAGAATTGGTAAGCGATATGGCAGACTACTGGCTCAAGTCTAAAGAATCAGAGGTCAACAAGCCAGATGCAGGATCCAAATCCAGCCAAAGGCAGTAAGCTGCCCACAGCATCTGTCTACATAGGAAGTAGGTGGTCCTCCTGAGGCAACCTCCTTCCAAGTGCATTAGGTCTGGGACCCGAGTAAGGGGGTGGCATGCACCTGAATCTTCTTCCACAGCTTGACTGTTCACCGCAGATTCCATCATCGAGGTGATGCTGCCACATCATGGGGATTACTATATCTCAACTGCCAAGCCACTGGCAATCCTGGCCCAGTCAAGGTGACACAAAGCCAACCATCCCAGGTGCAGATGCGCAGGTACTAAAAGAGGCTCTGTGGGCAAGAGGAGGTAAGAGAAAGAGAGATAGAGGTCTGTAGGGCATGAAGCCACAAAAGTAGGAATGCCTCCATCAAGAAGGGACTGTATGCCACGCCTTGGTAATGAGGACTTAGAAAGCCGTGAGGAAGGACCCTATGCCCTGAATGTGCCACCAAAAGCAGTCACAGGCCATGAAGCAGCAGCTTTGTGCTAGAACTCTATGGCTAGACTCATGAAAGAGTCGACGAGCAGCAAGACACTGCTGACACTCGCCACAAATGCCTGGTCTCTGCAGGAGAGCTCAGTGCAAACTGCAAGAGACGTTTGTTTCCTGTCCCAACCATTGGAGAACTCGAGATTTGGAAATAGAAAGGAAATTATAGGCACTATGTAGCTTTAATTTCCTGTACACCTCATTTTAAGAGAAAAAAATCATTTTTACACATTCACATACATGTTTTAATAAATATACATTCTTTCCTACCAGTAACATAGGAATAATTGCCTATTAATCTACTTGGTAGCTTTATACATTTCTGAGCACTGTATTTGTGTGTATTCTCTGTGGAAAGACGGGATTTTTCTCTGCCCAGAAAGAGTGACTGTTTCAGAAACTCCCAAGGGCAGTTCTTCCCTGTCCTATAGGGTGGACTGAGTCAGTATTGACTGAGAGCAGCAAGAACAACTTGTATCAGTCAGTCGCAGAGGAGAACAGTGGAGATCCTGTGTTAATCTGTTTGCAAAAGCTTGTAGCTGAAATTTAAGTGGGAAAAAATGTATCAAAAGCATTAAAGGAGCATATTCTCTTTGGCCCAAAAATTCCACTTAGAGGATTTTTTAAAAATCATTTTATTGGGGCTCTTACAGCTATTATCACTATCGATACTAACATTGTGTCAAGAACATTTGTGCATATGTTGCCATCATTTTCAAAATATTTTCTTTCTACTTGAGCCCTTGCTATCAGCTCATTTGTTTACTTAGAGAAATTTACTATAAAGAATTAATTAGGACTGCACTCAAAGATTTAATTATAAGGGTGTTGACAAAGGTAACAGTTAAATATTTTCCTGTGTTTTAAAACAGCTTTTTTTTATTGTGGTATAATTTATTTACAGCGAAATGCATAAATTGTAATTGTACAGGGTAATGAAATACAGAAGACCCGCAACAAGCCTACACTCCTGTGTAACCTAAGCTCATTCTGTAGTGCTCTTCCGAGTCAACAATCCCACCAGAAGCAATCACTGTGCTGATTTCGGTTTAATTTCCTGTGTTATCCTTGCTATGGATAGTCAATGCATAGCACTGTAATTTTTTCTCTTCTCCGTGAGGACTCCTGGTGACTTAGTAGTTACACACAGGATTGTGGCCCTTATGGAAGGCAGTTCATAACCACCAGCAGCTCCCAGGGAGAAAGACTGAACTTTCCATTCCCATAAACAGTTCTGCTCTCAGATCCCCACAATGGGTCACTGAGTCAGTCCTCACTCGTTGGCAGTGAGCTTGGCTTGGGTTAGAGCTTTCCTGAAGCCATACGGACGTATGCTACCTGATTCCATGTACTTGAAGTGGGAAATCAGAGAAGGGCATGAGGAATCATTGTGAACAAGGGAGAATTATCTGAGAGGTATCAAAATTATCCGAAGGAAATATTTAATGTGGATCCGACTCAATATACAAATTAGACAATTGCACAAAGATCTCTTCACTGCCACACATCTGTTCTACAATGCTATCATTTAAAATCTCACAAGGGGAAAGCAGTACAAATGTCTAACAGCAGGCCATCGTTTAGAGATCATAGCTTATCCATCAAGCAAATTATTTGTAGGTTTCATTTCTTGAGATAGGCTGTGTAAATATGTGTAGTATGTTTCTTTAAAAACAAACAACCACAGGGAACACGTGATCCAAGATCAGTGGCAAAGAGAGTGTGAGAGGTCTGGTAGGGATTAATCAAGAGCAATGTAACTGAGAGAAACTACTGAAACCCAAATGAAGGCTGAGCATGACAGTGAGACAAAAAGAAAATAAAAATAGAGAAAATAAATAGGAGGCAAAGGGCATGTATAGAGGTCTAAACACAGGCATGTACATAGGTAAATATATTTATGTATGATGATGGGGAAATAGATCTACATGCATATACTTATAGGGCTAGGATTAAGGCAGCAGATGAGCATTGGGCCTCAACTCAAATACTTCCTCAATGCAAGAACACTTTGGTCTATTAAATTGGCATTCCATGATGCTCACCTTCCCAAGATGATTGCTGAAGACAAATGTGTGCATGGGCAAAAGTGGTGAAGAAAGCTGGTGGTGCCTGGCTATCACAAGAGATAGCATTTGGGATCTTAAAGGCATGAAAGTAAACAAGCAGCTATCTAGTTCAGAAGTAACAAAGCCCATATGGGAAAAAGCACAACAGCCCGTGTGATCACAAAGTGTCAAAGGAATCAGTTATCAGGCATCAAAGTACTAAAATCATATCATTGCGTGCCCACCTTCCTGATACAATCGATGAAGACAAATGTGTACATAAGTAAATATGATGAAGAAAGCTGATGGTGCCTCACTATCACAAGATCTGGGATCTTTAAGCCTTGAAAGTAAACAAGTAAGTAGTCATCTAGTTCAGAAGCAACAAAGCCCACATGGGAGAAGCACATCCGCCTGTGTGACTATGAGGTGTTGAAGGGATCAGCTATCAGGCATCAAAGAACTAAAAATTATATCATTATAAATGAGGGGGGGGCTACAGATTGGAGATCCAAAGCCCATCTGTAGGTGAAGCAACATCTGCTTACAGAAGGGTGCAGGGAGGAAACAAGCCAGTCAGGGTACAGTGTATCAACCATGAAACATGCAACTTTTCTCTAGTTTTTTAAATGCTTCTTTCTTCCCACTATCATGATCCCAATGCCTCCTTACAAATCCAACTAGACAAGAGGGTGTACAGTAGTACAGATAGGAACCAGAAACATGGGTAATCCAGGACAGATGATTTCTTTAGGACCAATGGTGAGAGGAGCGATACCGGGAGAGTGGAGGGAAGGTGGAGTAGAAAGGTGCAACTGATTACAAGGTTCTACATATAACCTCCTCCCTGGGGTATAGACAACAGGGAAGTGGGTGAAGGGAGACATCGGACAGTATATCATATGACAAAGTAATAATAATTTATAAATTATCAAGGTTTCAAGAGGGAGGAGGAAGTGGGAAGGGAGGGGGGAAATGATGAGCTGATACCAAGGGTTCAAGTAGAAAGAAAATGTTTTGCGTATGATGATGTCAACAAATGCAACAAATGGACTTTGCATACCATTGATGTATGTATGGATTGTGATAAGTGTTGTATGAGCCCCAATAAAACGATTAAAGAGACAAATTAAAAATCTCATCAGATTTCATTTCCCTCAAACCTAAACAGTGGTCTGAGTGGCTTAAAATAAAAAGAGGAGGAAAAGTACAAGTGCTTCTCAAACAAACAAAAAAATCATTTGGTAACTAAAACTGACACAATCTTTCCATCTAACATGTTGAGTTAAACCTATTAGTTGAATATTACTTCCCAAGTCCCCAATTATATAATAAAACAATTATATAATAACCAAGGACCAAAAACAAATAGGAAAGGAAGAACAGGAGGCAGGGAGCAGGTGGGAGGGAACCCAAAACAATAAGAAATCAGAAAAAGGCCAGAGAGTAAAATAGCCTTAATCAGTAGTGGAAAGAATCCATAAGTAAGCAGACTGAAAAGGTATGCTGTCAGAGAAACTGAGGAACGAGGACAAACAAGTAGAACATACACATGGTGTGTATGTGTGTGTGTGTGTGTGTGTGTGTGTGTGTGTGTGTGTGTGTGTGTAGGTGCAACCGGAGCTGAAAAAGACTATTCGTTCAATCCTATGTAAGAAGATCTCGAAGGTGACTCTCTGGACAAGCTAAAGAAGGGGTCTAATAGATTACTAGTTTACTGGACAACAACTAGAGTCCATGGTTGAAAAGATGGAGAATCTGGTTGGGTAAAGGTTGATGGTTTGCTTTCACATTTTTGCCCGAAATAATGAAAATGAAACTAATAATCTCCAGGAGGCACAGTGGAAGATTGCCCTTCTTGAGCTGCTTCTTTCTTAACCCCAAAGAAAAGACCTATAGATGCCAATAATGGGAAGTCTCTCCACCATAAAAGCACCTCTGTCGGAAGCCAATCAAGCATGCCTCCCCATGTCCATGGAGTCTCCAATGCACATTTTCCTCCCTCGTTCTAAATAGAAGCAGATAGTTTAATCCAACCAAGTGGTTTCAAGATAGCCTATATATTAGCCATGATCTTTACTTAGAAACACAGAACCCCTCTTGGGTGGTTTAGAAAAATTAACTAATTAGAAGACCTAATATATGGAATTCTGGGGTGAGATAGAGAAGGGAATGAAAATTAATGATGGAGGAGGAGCTCCAAAAATCAGAGTGGTTTTTTGTGAACTTTAGGGGCCCTGGTTGCACATGGTAAGGGTTACACATTGGTCGACTAACTGAATGGTCAGCCGTTCAATACCTCTCACCACTCCTCAGGAGCCTGACTCTACTCCCGTGAAGAGTTACCATTTCAAAAGCTCAAGGGGGTAGTTTTAGAGGGTCGCTGTAAGTTGGTACCCACCCAGGGGCAGTGGTTTGAAACAGAGTCAATTTCAAGAGCAAGTGTAAACTCCCACTGTTTGGTTGAGCAGCAAAGAGACAAACAAAAAGGACTAAACTGGAGAAGACCCCAGAGGAACAACAAGCTGTCATTCTAACTTCTCTGGTGGAGGATGGAGAATATTCTGTTCACCTCCCAGACTAGTGAAGTCTGGAACCTTTGGCCTCTGTCTGCATCAGGAAGGATATAGAGGCACGGTGAACTGCAGATGCCCTCCCTGCAGTAAAGGAGTTTCAGTGATCCTTATGTTCCTCTCTAAGTGCTATCTTTGTGTGCTCTAAATTTTCTACAATTAGCACATATGACTTTACTAACCCAAATGTTACTGAGGAATCCGTACTGGCAATATTTCTGATGCCCCGAGTGAGCAGATGAGCTAAGCAAACCCTATAGAAGAATTTTGCTTGTGTTACCTTCTTCCTGAAGGTTTCTGGTGTAAACTGTATTTGAGAAGGGTCATTCGTTGAAAGCAGCTTTTCGTGACTGCTACAGGCCTTATTGTCTGCTTACCAATGATGAGAAGACAATCTGAGAGACACCTTGATGGACCAAAAGGAGCAAGGGAAGAGCAACAAAGTGCAAGAGCCCCTTGAAATGACCATTTCTGCCCTGAAGTTCAGGCAGAGCACAAGGTGAAGAGAAGTCGGGTGAACAGGGTCAACTTCACACTACTTGGTTGGCACTTCATGACTCTGGGTTCCTTATCCCCAGTAACATCATACCAGTTCAACCACCACCCCCAAAGAGCCACCTGGACTCCCCCCCACTTTCCTTCTCATTTCCATGAGTCTCTCACTAAGTCAGTTATAATCCTGTCTCAGAAATATCTTTTAACTCCCATCCCATTATATCCATTCCTGTGGCCCAAGTTCAAGCTTTCTTCATTGCCTTTCCAGATGAATGCAAGCCAACCTGTGTGGTCTTTAAGCCTTCAGGGTCATAATCACTATTTTCAAAGGCTGTGTTTTAAAATGAGCCCAAGAGTCGTAGTGATCACACTTTGGGTTACTAACTGCAGGTCAGCAGTTCAAAGCCAGCAGTCCCTTCTCTCTGTGGAATAGAGAGGGTTTTCTACCCCTATAAAGAACTCCAGTTTCAGAACCTTCCAGGATCACTTCTCCCTGTCCTGTAAGGTCACTAAGAGTTTTCATGAACTCCATGGCATGAGTGAGTGTGTTAAAAGCAAGAGTCCACTATTCCCCTAAATATCAAGGCCAAATTTCACCGCAGGGCCCACACACTTTGCAGGCCCGGCTCCCAAACTTTCAATTCAGCTTCCTTCCCTAGACTGACCAACTCAATTGACCTGAGACAGTTGAGGCTTTAGTACCCAAATCTAGCACAAGTGGGATGACTGATCACTTGTGCTCATTTCACTATCCTTAACCACCAGAGCCTTAACTAAACTTTGTACAAATAAAACAGAACAGGCCTCTATTGAATTCTTTTTGGCCTCCCTACATTTGGACTGCAACTATCATGCAATAGGAACTAAACAGTCTATATGGTGATGGTAATCCATTATTTCTGTATGGCTATGTTTTTTACCTTATGATTCTTTTAAACCTCCTTTCTGCTATTGATCATGAAAAATTTTAAAAGAAAACAAATTCATTGTGACTCTCTGTTATTGTCCGAACATCCACCTACAAATTATGTTGAAGTCTTAATCCCAGTACCTATCAATATGATCATCTTAGTATGTGAATTTTCTTTTTTCTTAGTGAGCTCACATGAAAGAGTGGAAAAGAGCAAAAAAAAAAAACCCACATAGAGTGTATTTCTTCTGCTTAAACATGATGTGATGATGGAAGCAGAAACATAGACCTAGAAGACAAGGAATACCAAGGACTGCCAACTATCAGAGGCTGAAAGAGCTCAAGATGGACTGGATGCCTCACTTTCTACCCCCAGCCTCCCCAGAGGGGAGGGAGGCAATACATCCCTTTCTTTTAATCTGCCCTCCTGTGGTATTTCGTTGTGGCAGGCCCAATCTCCAGAAACACCACTTTTCCTTTCATGAGCAAGGCAGGTTTCAAAGGCCATCTCAGTTTCCTGCATGGTCTCCACCCCCTCCCAACACACAGACAAACAGAAGCAGCCATTTGCTGAGGATGACTGAATAAAATGAATTTCATCCCAGATAATGAAATGGACTCAGTTCCTAATCTCTACCTCATCAAGGTCCCTTTGGAACCTGTCCACTTTAGAATGTTTGAGTGTCGTTCTCCTTACAAATTGCCTCCCGATTATCCTCCTTCCTGGAGGAACACCAGGAAAGGACACACCTTCAGTCTCTGGAAGCACACTTTGCAAACTCTGTGACTGCTAATTCCCACGGTCTGCTTTAGCACCGCCAGGAGTGGGCTTAATGAGAATCCCATCAGACATACCAAAGCAAATAGTACTTTCTCCTACTGTCATTTCCATCCATTTTTAAAAACATTCTAGTGAATGTTATTTTTGAAATGGATATTTGGATACACTTGATGCTGACATACTCCATTACTATTCCGAAATCTATTAGCCGGCATTCATATTATGTTAATGTTCAGAGCAAGGATCACCAGAAATGACATTTACTTGAGAAAATTGAGAGAGAACTCTCAAAAAAATTAAACAACTTAATCCTTGTTTCTGATTGTGATTCACTCAAGTGTGCATGGCTCCCATCTCCCTTGGTAACATGCATCGAATTCTCGCTTGAGAAGCCTTTTTCCCGGCAAGAGACATTCCAGAAGTCAGAACTGGCTCTACTCCTCCCCACCACCCCCACCCACACCCCAGCTCAGCTAGGCAGTTCTTCATCTGTTCTCCAGATGCTCGAGAAAGGCCTTGGTCCCGAGGACTCGTCCTTTACATAGTCAGACATTCACAAGCACACTCTGTGTAGTCAAGAGCACAGAGGGCCGGATCTGATCTTCTATTCCCAGGCCGTATAAGTCAGACATGCCTCTACACTCCATCCTCCCTTACCTATGATGACACCAATGATTCCTCCCACACCTCTCTACTTCTATGCTGGGTTCATTAACTCAGCCACACAGAACTCGAAACTCACAATGAAGGTGGCTTATTGGGGAAGCGAATGGGTTAATGCAAGTCAGGGTCAGCGAACAGCAAGAGTTCAGTTTTTGATCCATGGCAACACCTCTCCTCAGCCGGAAGCCAAGGCTCTCTCTGAACCTTGGCCTCTCAGACATGGGTCAATACCTCCACGGGCCAAGAAGCCAACCTGTTGCTCTACTTCTCAGACCCAAATCCTCTTGCTTTCTCCCATTATCGCAAAGCCACAGTCTCTAATGCCTCTGTTCTAGACCTTCACACCTTCAGAGAGGAGAGATCAATCTAGAACATGCTCTCTTGATGGCACTGGACTTTCTCTCCCTGCTACTGTTGCTGCTTCAAAGATGACTGAAGCAGAGAGCCAGGGATGAGGTCATGAAAACTGACCAACCACTTCTACTAGTCTTGCACTATTGTCATAGTCCTACACAATCATTTGCTGGGACTTACAGGGAAATGGGTAGAAGGGCCATACTAAGAAATTTCTCGGGCCTGAGCCCCAGTGGTGTAGTGGTTGTGTGTGGGACTGCGGCCCACAGGGTTGACAGTTCAAATCCAGCAGCACCTATCCAGAAGCAAGGCTGACCCTCCTACTCCCACCAGGGGGCAATGATGCCCACAAAAAAATGTTCACTTCCCCACACCCTGGTAAGAGCATCACAAGTTGGAGACTCCTGTAATCCTGGAGTCATGTAAAAGGTTAAAGCATTCAGAAGTTAGCTGCAATGTTGGCTGTTAAAGCCTCCGCATCGGTGCTTCAGAAGAACACCTGGAAATCTACTTTAAAAAAAAAATCAGCCCCTGAAAGCCGTATGCAGCATAGCCCTATTCCATGATATCATCAGGAGTTGGAATCAACTGCAGACCTTTTGCGTGTACGTGTGTGTGTGTGTGTGTGTGTGTGTGTGTGTGTTATTTCTTAGGTCCTACTCCACAAGAGAAGTCAGTTTTTGAAAGGTCACATTCTGTGCATTTTCTGCAATGCATCATTTTCATTTACAACCCCCTCCTCGAGAGCATCAGTGAGACAAGCTGATGGCCACTCTGCAAAGTCTTTGCGATTTGACTAGGTGATCCAACCACTCAGGCAGACTATTCCCTTGATGTGAATTCTTTCCATCCACACAGGATCCCACAGGACCTTCAAAGCTATTAGACGAGTGATTCTGTTTCCTTCAAGAAATGTTCACATGGTATATGGGTAAGGTGGCTACTTGCCAAGGACTGACTCTGATCAGGAAGGCAAGGTTAAGTGGCCTTAAGATATTAATGCAGAGCCAGAGAAGCCCTACAGAGCTGGAGTCCAGAACTGACCGCGGAGCCAGGGAAGCACTCTGTGCCCTCATATTAGGGTGCCACCATCAGCTTGGTCTCTGTCTACAAAGAAGAGTGGTTGGCATCTAGTAGGAGTTCGAGTAAATGATGAAAAATGATCCAAAGCTAGAAAGTAGAAACACTAATTTACCAATTCAATGACAGCTTTATGCACATGGAATTGAAAAACGATGGAATGATACCATGAGGTTTGTAGTCAGAGGTGGAAATCAGCCGGTGCGGCTGCCATGCTAGCTCCTATCTCTGCAGTTCAGTAGAAGCTTCCCCCTCTGTGGGAAGTCCCCACATCCCTTCTACTTGTTCCTCGCCTTTCTATTGCCCTGGACAATCCCACCCTCTGTTGATCTCAATTTAAAAGTGGTTTCTTTTATAGCGTTTCTCTCCCCACCCCCCCAACCCCGGTTTTCCATCACCACTTAGGTGTAACTTCGGTGTGTTGCTAAAGCATTGATACTGGATCCTATCAGCATTGACTAGGTGCTAGACTCGGTTCTAAGCCCGAAACCTATTGCATCTCACTAAAAACTCCCAATAAGCTTGTATACAGGTATCAATGCTATACTCATGAAATGGTCTGCTCCCATGAAGATCTACCATCTCAAAATAATTTTGATGCCTGTAAACTCACTGTCATCAAGTTGATGCCAATCATAGCCACCCAAAGGATGGGAAGAATTGCCCCTGTGAGATCCTGAGATGAACTTTTTAGAAGAGTGGAAAGCCCTGATTTTCTCCCCCTGAGCAGTTGATGGTTTCAGACTGTTGATCTTGAGAATCACAGTCCAATGCATAACTACTGTGGCAATCATGTGCTTATATTAATTTCATGGTTGAGATGTAGGAATGGTGTCTAGCCTGTTCATCTGGGGATAGCCATTGAGTAGCCAATGAGGCCTCTGTGTGGGCATGGCTTTCTCCTGAGACTTCTGGGAAATCTCACGATATTTCCTTCATGGAGATGAGAAGCTATCTCCCCAGTTGTTGGGAGTTAGTCTCAGAGACGATGAATCACGGACAAGACAAGATGGCAGTGTCTGAGAAACTGGAGGAACCGGCAGAGAAACCACACAGCTTTGCCCTGATGGAGCCGGACCTCTGAGGCTGGGGCAGCCACATGGAGACCTCCGCCAGCGATGAGTTCCTTCTGTCCCCACGGGATGCTGTTGATGGACCCTGAGCCCTGGAAGCAAGAAACCATGGAAAGAACCCTGTCGGCGCGGGGATTCTGCATCCACTGACCTGTGACTTTGTGAGTCGAAAGGAGACTTTATCAACTGATTTCGGGCATCTGGTTTAATATCAGACTTATGGCTTTGAACTGGACTGGGATGTTTTCTCAATGTCCTGTTCCTCTTGTATATAAAACTTTTCCTTGTATCCATATCCATGTCTATGAAATTTGTTTCTCTAGTCTACCCGGACTAACACAACTATTATGCCACCGGGGTTGCTCATTTGTTTATTTTCTTTTTAAAATGATTTTATTGGGGGCTCATACAACTTGTGTCACAATCCATACATACACCCATTGCGTCAAGCACATTAGCACATTTGTTGCCATCATCATTCTCAAAACATGTTTCTTCTATTGGAGCCTTTGATATCAGATCCTCATTCCTCCTCCCTCTCCACCTCCTCACAAACCCTTGATAATTTATAAATTACCATTTTGTCATGTCTTACACTGTTTGACATCTCCTTCAACCCACTTTTCTGTTGTCCGTCCTACAGGGAGGAGCTATATATAGATCCTTCTGATCCGCTCCCCCTTTCTACTTCAGCCTGTTGGTCCTGAGTGGTCTACCTGTCCTGGATTTCTTGTGTTTCCCATTCTTATCTGTACCAGTGTACATGCTCTGTTCTAGCCAAATTTGTGAGGTAGAGTTGGAATCCTGATAGTGGGGAGGGGAAGCATTAAAGACCTGGAAGAAAGTTGCATGTTTCATCATTGCTGTACTGCATGCTGACTGGTTTGTCTCCTCCCTGAGACCTTTCTGTTCAGTTGCCTCCACACTCCCTTTCATTCACAAATGATTTTTTGTTCTTTAATGCCTGCTACCTGATCCCATCAATGTCCCCTGATCACACAGGCTGGTGTGCTTTTTCCACGTGGGCTATGTTGCTTCTCAGCTAGATAACCACTTGTCTATCTTCAAGTCTTTAAGATCCCAGACATTATATCTTTCAATAGTTGGGCACCATCAGCTTTCTTCACCACATTTGCTTATGCACATACTTTGCTTCAGTGATCGTGTTGGGAAGGCGAGCATCATGGAATACCAGTTCAATAGAACAGTTGTGATGAGGGTGTACTTGAGTAGAGGTCCAATGTCCATCTGCTATGTTAAAACCGAACCTATAAATATATGCACTAAGATCTACTTCCCTATCATCATTTATAAATATATTTACATATATACATGGCTGCATTTAGACTTCTAAAAATGTCCTTTGCCTCCTAGTTCTTTCCTCTATTTCTTTTTACTTTCCTCTTGTCCCAGTCTTGTGCTCAGCCTTCATTTAGGTTTCAGTAATTCCTCTTTGTGACATTGCCCTTGATCAAGCCCTAGCAGGCCTCCTACCCACTCCTCGCCGTTGATTTTGGATCATTTGTTCTTCCCTTGACCCTGGGTTTGTTAACACCTACTTCCTTTCCCCACCTCCTCATCTCCCATGTCCCCCTGTAAATGATCAGTCCCATTGTATTCTCTTCCAGATTGTTTATCCCACCTATTTTATCTAGATAGAGCTGTAGAGATAATAATACGCACAAAAAACAAGACAGCAAAGCAAAAAACAAAAAACAAAACAACTGAAAAACAATGGCAAAAAAAAAAAGAAAGAAAGAAAAGTCTGTATAGTTCAAGGTCTGTTTGTTGACCTTTAGGAGTGTTTCCCAGTCAAGTCTGTTGGGATGCCATGCCTTGGCCCCAAAGTCTATTTTTAGTGTTTCCTCAGGACTTCCTTGCTCTGCTCCTCTTGCTGTTCTGTTGCACTTACTTAGTGGTTTCCCTCGGTGTGGTGGGGTCAGATAGGGCACAATTCCTGCACTGTTTCCAGCATTGTCCCCCATGGGACTATGGGTCAGTGAAGGATGTCATGTCTCATAGTGGGGCTGGCCATATGGCCCTTTCTGTGCATTGGCTGCTCTGAACAGGGATCTCGTTCTCAAGTCTTGGTGGGCCAGGATGTGCTCCACTCTCTCTTCCTTCCTCTTCATCTGCTCCTCTCCCCGAGCTGTAGCATCAGTGCTGTCCCCCGAAGTGATTTCTTGGGGAGGGCGGGGGCTGTCCATGTTGTTGGGATTGAGGCTGGCCCCTGAAACCTCTCTATTGGTTCCCTATTTCATACCAATATGTTACATTCACCTGTTGGAGCACTGAGTTGAAGTCTGATCCCTCTTTCCTTGTGGAGATAGAAACCATATCCTCCCTTTGGGTGGGTCGGTGCCACCAGGGTTATTTTTGATGCCAGAGGTTTACAGATAAGAACATGGAATTACAAAGATAATGAAACCTGTTCAAGGTCATAATGTCATAGAAGATGCTGGGATCCAAAGCCTATATTTTTAACCGTGGTGCTATTGTAGTGAACTATAGTTCCTTTTTTTTTTTGAACTAGAGAAACTATCTAGACACAAAGTGACCCCACTTCTCAAATGAGGAAGATGAAGTTATTTTTAAATATATGTGTGTATTAAATATATGTGTGTGTGTGTGTTTGTCAGGTTCATTACAACTCCTAGTGAGAAATTAATTCATATAACACAGACCCACACCATGTGGTTTCCAAAGTTGCAATCTTTACAGGAGCAGATCACCAGATCTCTTATCCTGCAAAGCAGCTGGCGTTTTGTCTAGCAGCCTAGTGTGTATTGCTTAACCATTGTTTCACCAGTGTTTTATTCACACAAATGAGGGTGAGTCAAGAAGCATTTGTTTTAGTCCAGGTTTTCTAGAGAAGCCAGGATGCTCCTTAGAGGCACAGACAAGACTTTGTCTCACATATTTCGGACATGTTATCAGGGGAGGCCAGTCTCTAGAGAAGGACATCGTGCTTGATAAAATTGAGGGGCAGTGAAAAGGAGTGAGGCCCTCAGCAAGATGAATCGGCTTCAGTGATGGGCTAAAACATAAGAACCCTTGTGAGGATGGTGGAGGACCAGGCCAGGTGTTGTTCTCTTGACATAGAGTTGCTGTGAGTCAGATCTGACTGAATGGTCCCTAAGGACAGTAATACCAAGACAAGTGGATTGATTTGAGAACTTGTCTGCAGTCACCCACTGGTGGCAGAGACACGTTTAACATATTCTGTTTGGTACAAACCCATGACAGTATGAACTGGAACACTAGTAGCAATATGTTACACATGTATAAACCTAGCTTCTCTAGCCAATCACCTGTATCTCATTTGCAAGCATAATTGGGGTAATTTATTGCACAGCTTGATCTAATGTATGACCCTTTAGAATTTCTAAAGATTTTTCTTGTGATTATTAAAAAAACAGATTTTGAAATAACTTTCTTCATCTCTGAATCTCTCTTCATGTTGGTAAGGATGTCTAAAACCAAATTGTGTGCAGCCCAATGGGAATATATCCAAAATCTCCTATTCACTCTCATGCCAGATGCTACTACCTAATAGAAACACTCAGAGACTAATTCTTAACTCAACCCGGTGGATAGCTATGATCCATGACTCACGCACAATGGAGTGAACTGCTGCCCTGACCCACACCAACCATATCATCAGTTGTGGATCAAATCATTGTGATCTCCTTATTCCCTCTTAATCAGACAGGTGGTGGCAGTGGGGTATTGAAGTACATGCAGCGGCCAGGAAGTGAACCAAAGACTTCCTCGTGGAAGGCAAGAATTCTACCACTGAACTACTCATGCTTCAACTCTGCAGATGGGCACTGTTCATTAACAGACCTGGCATGTGAGATAAGACCAACTGTCACTCCTCTTTTCTGTTGTCCATTTCTTATGCTTCCACACAACTCTGTGAACATTAGAATGCAATTCTTTTCTTCTGATTTTTGGGAAGGAAATACTTGTTTCCTCTCATGAGATAAGTGTTTCATAACCTGTCTCCTATTTTTAGATAGACTTTGGAAAAGGGGGTCTTAAATATCTAGAGTAAAAATTTAAAATAAATATGAACTGAAGCTATTCATTTATATGCAATGATTTTAAGGTGGTTTCCAATTCTCGGAGCTATTTAGAATCAGAAAGAGAATTTTTTTTATCCTCTCCTTCCTTAAAATAGTGTGCCTACTTGAACATACTTGTAACTTAAGCATTGTATAAAGTAGATGATTCACAAATATGTTTAAAATTCTTAGAGATAAATTCCTTTTTAGCTACGAGTCTACAGAAGTTAGTGGGGTTTGCTTTTATCCCAATACAATATTTTATAAAATGTTATTATTTTAGAGTTCATGTCTCAAGCACCCAACCAACCAAGTCATTTTCAAGAAGATCATAATTATTACATTCATGGTGGCCTGGTGGTGGTGTGCTTAGAAGCAAAGCTTTCTATTCAACTAAGGACCCAGGTAATCATTTCACTTCACAATTGTTTCCTCCACCAGCTCAATTTCGGTTAAAGTGTTGGGTTGGTGTTCAGTTGTTAGGAAAAACTGATTATCAAAACTCGGGAAACTTCTACACTTTACAGGTTCTATGGCAGACATCTATCATCTAAGAGGAAGTGTTGCTCAGTGAAAATGATTATATTCACTCCTAAACTAACCAGGCATTCATCTTATTCTTATGCCTGATGGGGTAGGGCCAGAAAGTGCTATATGGAGTCTATAGAATGGCATAACTCCCTGCCCTCTCCAGGGAAAGGACGATCTCATTTGAATGTTATGGTGTTCAAATGTTATGGTAATCATCTCTTCCAGATGACCTTTGAACGTTATGGTGTTCAAACGTTAAGGTAATCATCTCTTTCAGATGACCATTGTAGTACATGCTCAACAAACAGCTTCAGAGATAGAGGAAGGGATTTTGCTTTGCTTTGGCTCTTAAGACTATTTCAAAAACAGTTTACCAGCTCATACACACTATACCAATGGTGCTTATCCCTTTCTTCTAAATAATACTATGAAGGATTATTCCATGTCAAGGAGAGCAGCAGGAGACACCAAGTAACCTGATTGTAACTGCTCATCCAGCAATGCGACTTTCTTTGACTCTGAGAGCTGGGGAAAGCCAGAGGGTAAGTTTCCCCCAGGAAACTTTTGTCTTCTAACTATGGACCTACTTCCCTCTGTCAAACCATGAGAATAGAGATAACAGGAGAATAATAAGGAGCAGGTGGGAGAAGAAAGGGAGAATCAATCACAAGGATCAACCTATAGTACCCTCCCTGGGGGACAAACAACAGAAAAGTAGGTGAAGGGTGAGACAGGATGATGTAAGATATGAAAATAAGAACCTATAACTTACGAGGGTTCATGACGGAGGGAGGGAGGATGGGAGGGGGAGGGAGAAGGGAAAATAGGGAGCTGATATCAAGGGCCCAAGGAGAAAAAAAAATGCTTTGAAAATGATAATGGCAGCAGGTGTACAAATGTGCTTGACCCAATGGATGATTGTGTGGATTATGATAAGAGATGGAAGAGTACCTAATAAAAGTATTTAATTTTTTTAAAAAACCAAGAGAACTGGTAATGGAGCGGTGTCAGTACAGACACCTGAACACATAGTGCTTATTTATTTTTTTCCATACCTTGGCTGAAACTCACATGCCAGCCAGTGATAATGGTATTCTTTCCCAACTGTGACCCACCCCAGGAAAGCCAGGAGGTTGGTTCAATGGCCAGAAGTTAAATTAACTCTTGATATACTTGCAGCTTTTCCAGCAAGCACTGGAGCTAAATATTACCAACCTTAAAGAGTTCATCTCCCCCGGTGCTAGCAATCTGCCTTTCCATTTTGCTGTCTCGAACAGCCAGCTGTGAGCCTTTATATAACATTTCACAGTCCTTAATTACCGCATGACAACCTCAGGGCTGCTAATCCTAATACAGTTCTGAAGTGAGGGACTGGTGACATATCAGCAGTTTAATACAACTCTTTGTGTAGAAATCATGTTTGGTGACATATATAGTTCTTCCCAAACACAGGGAACTGCTCACCTTACAACATGAAGGCAACCTTTTGCGTGTTTCCCCCCTCTCCCCCGCCACTGCTGGGAGAAATAGACTCTTGTCTCCTCGCTTATATGTACACAAAGGATGCTAAATATATAACAAAAAGCCAAATGGAAAAGACTTTTAGTGGGGGGGAAAAACCTAGATGAAAGATAACAGGAAAAGATACATTGGATGATTCAATGAACAGCTCAAGCTTAGCACACTAGTCTATTTTTTCTCCTTTCCTAATAGAAACCAGGTCACAATGCAGCATTTCTGGGCCATACACGAGGACTGAGTAAGCTCTGATGGTCCTGCCATGGCGACCAGGGCAGGTTTATGACTCCACATGAACATATGTGGAAGCAGGTCAGGAACTCACAGGGAAGAAAGTCGTTTTGCCTTTATTTAGTAAAACAGACTTCAAATAACCCATTCATTCCAGAGCCATCTTGACTGGGACTCAAGACGGTTGGATTTCTTTTCTCTGCCCAGTTCACTGTCTACCCAAGCTGGTCTGCTACCGATTGCTGGAAGCAAACCCCTCAAGCCTACACTTCCAATGTAGTGGTGAAAAGGTTTGGAGTTCATGAGGTTCCTGATATTCCAAGGCAAATTAATCAGTGAGCAAGTACTTACAGAGCCTTCACTGGACATTTCCTGAATCTTCACAAAGTGAAGATACAAGAGAGATGAGACCCGTAAAAATGGAGTTCTAGTTCACCCAATGAGAAGACTTGAATCCCAACAGTCCTGGGTGTGGGAATCATCAACTTCCTAGATTGGGGGCCTTGAACAAATTAAGCTACATCTTAGAGAAAGAATTGCTATAACATGAGACTAGAAACGCCTGCTTTGTTGTTCTTTGGGACCATCATTTTAGTTCCAACCGAGGGTGATCTAAAGCACAGGAAGAGGAACCCTCCCCCTGTTGTGCACGACTCTCACAATGGGTGTTGTGTTTCCTGTCAATCCATCCCATTGAGGATCTTCCCCTTGCTTACTGGCCCTTGACTTGCCTGAGCTTCACTTTTACCAGGACAGGACCCTTTTGAAGTGCTTGAGATGAAGTTTGGCCACCCTTGCTTCTCACAGACATTCTGGCTAGACTTCTTCCAAGACAGATTTGCTTGTCCTTCTGGCAGTCCGTTCTTCAAGACCATAATTAAGAGACACCGATTCTTTGGTATCCTGACTGGAGTCCCGTCCCCCTTAGTTCTCAGCGTGATAGCTTTGTTAAGTACCACTTTATAGAGATCTTGTACAGCAATATAGCATATGCTTTTCTTGAAAAAGAGAAAGGCCTCCCGGGAGGATGATGCTGTACTAGGAATGTCTCTCTCTTACACATAGGGCCCCCCAAATTGGAACTGAATCGATGGCATATACCAGCAATAACAACATGATACAAGTCAGGGGCCATGGTGGTTAACTGAATGCTTGACAGTTCAAACTGACCCAGAAGTTCTGCGTGAGAAAGATTTAGCAATCTGTTCTCCTAAAGCCTACAACCCAGGAAACTTCATGGGACAGTGTTCCCCTAGGCCACACAGGGCAGCCATGAACTGAAATCAACACCACAGTGCCCAGGACAATACTGCAAGTTGTTTCAAAAGGGTTACACACATGCATCCTCAAAAACTGTATCAACTAAAAGTATTTCAGAATTTGTCCGCAATTTCCCCACTATATTTCACCCAATACTAAGGGCTTAGTAGTCAAATTATATGTTTGTTAAGTTACTTTATTATTCTCTTTCCCGCCCTTCACCCCTGCGTGCTGACAGTATTTGGGGAAATAACTCTTGATCCCCTTGTTTTATTTGGTTTCTATTTGAGATTTCCCCCTCTTCTCACCTTATTGTTGTTCTTCGGTGCTATCTAGTTGGCTCCCGCCCAGAGCAACCCTTTGCACAACAGAATGAAGCTCTCGTGGCCCTCTGCCAACCTCACAATTGTTCTCCTGACTAGGCCCATTGATGCCGACACTACTTCAAGCCACTTTGTCAATACCTTTCTCTTTTTCCCTGCCTTTCCATGATGCTTTTCTCCAGGAACTGTTCCCTCCTGACTATATGGCCAAGGCATGTAAGATGAAGTCTCTCCATCCTTGACTCTAAGGAGCATTCTGGCCTTACTTCTTCTAATACAGATCTGTTTGCCCTCTGAGCAGTCCCTGGTACTTCCATTATGCTTCTCCAGCCCCACAACTCACATGCACTGAGTCTTCTTTGGTCTTTCTTATTCAGTGTCCAACTTTCACATGCATACGATGCAAAGGAGACTACCGTAGACTGGGCTAGGTCCACCTTAGACCTCAAAGCAACATCCCTGCTCTACAGAGTCCTCTAAAGAGGTCTTGCACAGCAGGGTGCAAGACCCTACCTACCTAATGCAGGGTGCACAGCAGGGTGCAAGACCCTACCTAATGCAGGGTGTCATTTGATCTCTTCCCTGCTACTTCCATGAACATTGGTTGTGGATCCCAGCAAGATGAAATCCTTGACTTCAAC
The DNA here is from genome assembly GCA_004026705.1 of Nesogale talazaci. NCBI lineage: Eukaryota > Metazoa > Chordata > Mammalia > Afrosoricida > Tenrecidae > Nesogale > Nesogale talazaci. Next base: position 53,629 of record PVJH01008473.1, on the reverse strand, counting down.
CTTTCCTCCATTTGTCATGATGTTAGCTATGGATCTGGTTGTGAGGATTTTGGTCTTCCTTATATTGATTTGTAATCCCTACTCCAAGCTATAATCCTGGATCTTCATCAGCAAGTGCTTCAATTCCTTCACACTTTTGGTAAGTAAGATTGTTTCATCTGCATATCGTAAGTTGTTAAGAATACTTCTAATCCTGATGTGACATTCTTCTTCATGCAAGCCAGCTTCCCTGATGATTTACTCAGCTTACAGATTGAATAAGTATGGTGAGAAGATACAACCATGACACACACCTTTGCTGATTTTAAACCAGACAGCACTTGCTTGGTCTGTTCGCTTAACTGCCTCTTTATCTACGTACAAGCTCCCCATGAAGACAATGAAGTACTCTTGAGATCTTATTCTTCCCAAGGCTGTCCACAGGTTAGTAGGGTCCACATGGTCCAATTCAGCTTAGGCAAGTCCACTTGTGCCAATTTCATTTTTTTGAATACTTAAAATATTAGCTTGACTCCAAAGGTCAAATTGATGTAAATCAGTAGCCAGAGAACACCACTCCCTTTATATTCCTTCTTCCTTCTTTTTATTTCTCATCCCTAACCTTGGAGCTAGCAGTTTTAGTTTATCTGTGCTTTATCCTTCCTGCACTTCTTATATAAAGATGAGCAGCTATATCTATAAGTTGTTTCATGTCTTTCTATGCTAAACAAAAGGCCACATACTAGTATATTCTTCTTTATGTTGCTTTCTTCACTTCCTGTCTCTGGAAATCACTTTATATTTAGTTGATAGAATTATTCCTCCTTCTTTTCTACATTTCTCTTCTGCATAAATAACTAGATAGTGTGCTTGGCATCATTGACATATGCTCTTAGTTTATCCCAGCAGTGTTGGATATTTCGGGAGTTTCCAATATTTTTTTACTCCATGTCATTTTGCTATGGGTAATTTTGTACATATGTATGTTCATGTCAATAGAGGTGCATTTTTAGTGCAAATCCATAGAAGTTGAATATCATTGTTGAAAAGAATGTGTGCGGCTGTAGTTGAGTGAGATCCTGTCCTTTTTTCCTCCATAGATGTCATGCCACCGTGCATTCCAGCCAGCTGTGAATTCGGGGGTCGGATTCCTCACTGTCTTGCCAATGGAGGGAAAACACTTGTCACATTTTTGCATGGTTGTCCATCTGATGGCTAAGAAATGATATCTCAGTGTGTTTAATTGGTTTGGCTTCTATTTTTCTTATTACATACATATCAAAGATCTTTCCATATGCTTAAGGACCATTTTTATACTTGGGAAGTAAATATTTGCTTTTTCTATAGGATTTTTATTCTCCAGTATTAAAATTTTATTTACATATAATGATAGTAACCCTTTGTGACAGATATGTTGTATGAATGTTCTCCCCGTTCTTGTCTTTTAACTTGACACATGATTCTAATTTGGAGGGGGCATTCAAAATCAATTTCTTTTTTATTAGCCAAATTTACCAATGTTTTCTTTCATTATTTAAAGATCATTTTACTGGGGACTATTACAGCCTTTATAACAATCCATACATCAATTGAATCAAGTATATTTGTACTTATGTGGCTATTGTCATTTTCTAAACATTGAATTTTTATTTGAGCTCATGGCATCAGTTCCTCCTTTTGTCCCCCCTTCCCCTTTCTCACACTCATGATCCCTTGATAAATTATATTCTTATTTTCATATCTTATACCAATCGTTGTTTCCCTTCACCCACATTTCTGTTGTTCATCCTCCCAGAAAGGAGGGAGTGTTATCCATTCATCCTTGTGATTGGGTTTTCCTTTCCTCTCTGTCTTCCTCCTACCTTCCTGGTATCACTACACCCATTTCTGTTCCCAAGGGGTTTATCTGACCTGGATTCCAGGTGTCACAAGCTCTTATGTGTTCCAGTGTACATGCTCTAGTTTAGGTAGAACTGAAAGGCAGGGCTGGGGTCATGATAGTGGAGGGTGAGGAAGTCTCAAAGAACCAGAGGAATGTTGTTTCATCTGTGCTATACTGTGCCCTGGTTGACTGGTCCCTTCCTTGTGACCCTTCTGTGAGGGCATGTTCTATTGTCTACAGATGGGTGTGGGTTCTCCCCTCTTTCTCAATAATTTGATTTTGTTTGTTTGTTTGGGGTCTTCTGATGCCTGTTACATGATCGTATCGATAACTCATGATTGCACAGGTTGGTGTGTTTCTTCTGTGGATTTGTTGCTTCTGTGCTAGATGGCTGTTTGTTTAACTTCAAATCTTTAAGATCCAGACACTCTCTTTTGATAGCGGGTACCATCAGCTTTCTTCACCACATTTACTTGTGTACCTATTTTGTCTTCAGCTATCATGCCAGGAGGGTGTGTTTCACAGAATACCAGGTTGTTAGAACAAAGTGATCTTGCATTCAGTCAGGGCTTGAGCAGAGGCCCAAAGGTTTGTTCACTTCCTAAATGTATTGCAATAGAAATGTATTTAGATAGATTATTGCCTCCATTTTTATGAATGAATATATTTATATAAGTAAATGTTTTCTTATGTTTCCTATGAAATGTAAGTCATAGCTCAAAAGTATTTCTCTGCACTTATATTATGTACCAACCGATCCTTTCTCATTCCTGCATACCTAGTACTTTTATAGTTTACTTTTTACTTTTAGAGCTCTGTAATATTTAATTTATTCTTCTCTGTTGTATGAGGGATCTAATTTTACCTTTTCTATAGAGTTACCAAAATGTCTTCAGCACAATTTGTTAAGAAAAAAGATTATCTTTACAGAGTTTGGGGTGACTCTGTCTTTGTTACATACTATATTTGTATATATGTTGAGGTTTTTTATTAAAAATTTTAACAAACTTTTGCCAACCAGGAGTGTGCTGAGATGATGGCTTAAAATTTAGAAGATCTCATATTCCAATGCTTCTCTGTGGGCCTTCATCAACTGTACAAGGGTAGTCTGCAAAAGGCTAGGGACAGGGCAAAAGAACTTTAGAGAGACACCACCCAACCCCAAGACACATGACTCATTCCCTAAGGGCAAGGGAGTAGCACAATGAAGCCACAAGATGAACTCTGTCTGAATTCCTAACTCATGGTTTCATGAGCAATAAAATAACTGCTGCCTTAAGCCACTAAGTTTTTAGTTGGCTTGATATGCAGCAGTAGATCACTGATACATCACTCAGTTCAACATTGAACTGTAAGTCCTAATCAGTGTAATAAGCAAGGAAAATGAATAAATGAGATATAATGGAAAGAAAACAAACTCCTTCAAACTCATCCTTCAGATGAGTTAATTGTGTCAACAGGGGCTTTAAAAGTTAATGAAAAACTGGAATTGAGAGATAATGGGATTTTTCCAAAAATATTTTGAAGTTCTCTCATTTAGAAGAAGAAGAAGAAGGATATGGGAATGAGGGTTGGGAAAAAAACCCAACTCACTAACACTGCTAAGTATATTTAGCCTGGTTTCAGAGTCAATGCCAATCAGTAAAGATCTATTGTCATTTTATACACTGGTGTGGGTTTTTTTTTAAAGTAAAATACTTATAATGGTATTAAAAATTCCAAATACTTAGAAATAAATCTAACAAACTGCAAAATATCTACATTAAAATGGAAACGTTGCTAACAGAAACCAAAGAAGACATCATTTAAAATAGAGTGAGACCATGCTCAAAGATGAGAAAATGTAGTGCTGTCCAAGTGTCAAGCATCCCCAAATCAATCTTACATACCAGTGTGCTGATTTAAATTTTTCATGACCATTTTTTTCATGACCAACAAATTTTTTAAACAACAATTTTTGGTGATATAATACAGTACCTGTAAATCTGCAGTACGCAAAACAGTGCACTATTGGTCTAAAGATGGCAACGAAAGTACAAATGTGCTTGACACAATGGATGAAGGTATGGATTATGATAAGCGTTGCATAAGCCCCCATCAAATGATTAGAAAAAACATGGACATATTTTTTGTTCCCTAGAGCATAGCAGAGTACAGAATTGGCACCACAGACAAAGTCGATTGATGTTCCAGGTTCTTGAGTTTACTCAATGAAGACAGAAGTCGTCTCAAATAAATATTGTTGGGACAAGCGAGATCACATCTCATTGCCACTGGGTTGGTTCTGATCCGTAGCAACCCTATTCACATGGAAAGAAAAGAGAGTCAACTGTACTTCACTCCCTCCTTTACAATTAACTTGAGATGGACCGCCAGTTGAAATATAGCAGCTACAGCGCTCATGTTTCTAGAACAGCAACAACAGACTAAAGACCAGCATGTGACTGGATAGAGGCAAAGTCCGCTTATTCATTATTCCTGAGTTACTTTAGAGTAAACGTGACCCTCTTGGGCATAGGAGAACTGCCTGTGAGGGTTTCTACGACTGTCATCTTTTTGGCAGCAGGCTTCCATAGCTTCTCTGATGGAGCGGTTGGTAAGATCAAGCTGCACACCTGCTAGTTAGCAGTCAAGGACTGAACTACTACATCACCAGGTTTCCAAATTATATGTTAGAACACATAATTAAAGGAAAATGATACATCTAGCTTTATAAAAGTTGAAAGGACAACATTTAAAATATGAATAGGCAAGCCAAATATAGGAATATATATTTGAAAGACACACACACACACACGCACAAGCATTTTTTTCCCCTAAAAAAGCTTCTGGGGAAAAAAATCCAGTATTATTTAATCCTATTTTTCATGAACTTCTGAAAACTCCTTGACTACAACAATTCCTTTTTTTTTACTTTAAAAATAAAGTTTATTATATCAATGCTATCTCTTTTTTTAATGAATCATTTTATTGGGGGCTCATACAACTCCTATCATGATGAATACATACATCAATTGTATGCAGATCACATTTGCACATTTGTTGCCATTATCATTCTCGAAACATCCTCCTTCTACCTAGACCCCCAGTACCAGCTCCCCATAACTTTCCTCCCCACTCCCCCATCAACCCTAAACAATTTACAAATTGCCATTACTTTGTCATTGTACACTGTCCGATGTGTCCCTTCACCCACTTCCCCATTTTCTGTACCTAGAGTGAAGGTCAAATGTAGATCCCTACAAGAGATTCCCCCTTTCTACTCCACCTTCCTCCACCACTCTCACCTCTGGTCCTGAAAGATCATTTGTCTTGAACTACACCTGTTTTGGCTCCATTGTACACCCCCTGGTCTCTGGATTTGTAAGGTAGAATTGGGATCATGATAAAGGGTAGGAGGAAGCATTTAAGAATGGAGGAAAGTTGTATATTTCATTGTTGCTACACTGCACCTTGACTGGCTCATCTCTTCCCTACAACTCCTGTAAGGGACTGTCACTTTACCTATTGATGGACATTGGGTCCCCAATCTGTACTCCCCCTCATTTATAATGCCATAATTTTTAGTTCTTTGGTGCCCGATTCCCGATCCCTTCGACAACTCATCGTCGCACAGGCAGGTGTGCTTCTTCCATGTGGACTTTGTTGCTTCTGAGCTAGATGACCACTTGTTTATTTTCAAGACTTAAAGATCCCAGTTGGTATATCTTTTGATAGCCTGGCACCATCAGCTTTCTTCACCACTTTTGTTTATGCACATATTTGTCGTCAGCAATCATGTCAGGAAGGTGAGCATCATGGAATGCCAATTTAATAGAACAAAGTGTTCTTGAACTGAGGAAGTACTTGAGTGGAGTTCCAATGCTCATCTGTTGTCCTAATACTAGCCCTATAAGTGTATGCACATAGATCTATTTCCCCATTGTCATATATAAATATGTTCATCTATGTACATGCCTATATTTAGACCTCTATAAATGTCTTTACCATCCCCCAGTTCTTTCATCTATTTCCTTTTACTTTCCTCTTGTCTCACTATCATTCTCAGCCTTCATTGGGGTTTCAGTATTTTCTCTCTGCTATGTTATTCTTGCTCACTTCCTATCAGGCCTCTCACACCCACTTTGCCACTGATTTTGAATCACTTGCTATTCCCTTCTCATTGGGTTGGTCAATCCCACCCCTTTCCCCCCTCCTCTCCATCTCCCACGTCCCCCCCACCGAGCCATCATTCCTGTTATTTTCTCCTCCAGACTGTTCATCCAGCCCATCTTATTTGGATAGACCTGTAGAGACAACAATATGTACTGCAAAAAAAATTGGCATCCTAAGATGAGTCAACCAAAGAAACTAAAATGATAATAACAACAACAAAAAAACCCATGTCCTATATGTGTGTATAAAAATAATAAAATAAAAACCTATAAATAGTTCAAGATCTGTTCGTTGTCTTCGAGAAGTGCCTCCCCCCCGGTTGAGTCTGATGGGGTGTCACACCTTGGCCCCAGAGTATATACTTGGCACTCCATCGGGAACTTCATGCTCTGTTGCACACCCCTAGCGTTTGTCCTTGATGTGGTTGGGTCAGACAGGGTATAGTCTCAACCCAATTTCTTCTTTTTGGTCCCTATAGGACCTTGTGTCAGCGAAGGATGCTGAGATTCATAGTGGGGTCGGCTATATTGTCCTCTCTGTGCATTGGCTCGGTGGGCCAGGATGCACTCCATTCTCTCTTCCTCCCTGTGGCAGTCATGTGTTTATGTTAATTTTATATTAAAATGTAGGGGTGGAGTCTATCCTGTTAATCTGGAGATAGCCATTGAGCAGCCAATGAGACCTCTATGTGGGTATGGTTTTCTCCTGAGACTTCTGGGAAATCTCGCGATATTTCCCTGGTGAAGATGAGAAGCTATCTTCTCCAGTTGTTGGGAGTTAGTCTCAGAGATGACTAATCATGAACAAGACAAGCTGGCAGCATTCAAGAAGCTGGAGGAACCAGTGGAGAGGCTACACAGGTTTGCCCTGATGGAGCCAGACTTCTAAAGCTGGGGCAGCCAGATGGAGACCTCTACCAGCAATGAGTTGCTTCTGCTGTTGATGAACCCTGAGCTCTGGAGGCAAGGTGCCCTGCCAGCATCGGGATTCTGCACCCACTGACCTGTGACTTCATGAGTCCAAAGAAGACTTTACAGACTGATTTCGGGCATATGGGTTAGTATCGGACTTATGACTTTAAACTGGACTGGGCTGGGATGCTTTCTCCATGTCCCATTCCTTTTGTATATAAACTCTTTCCTTATATCGATATGCGTGTCCTTGAATTTGTTCCTCTAGTCTATCCAGACTAACAAACTCCCTCTTCATTTGTTCTTGTGTCCTCTAAACAGGTTTGTCTCACTCCCCAAGCTGCAGCTTCAGTGCTGACCTCCAAAGTAAACTCCCCTTGAGAGAGAGTTGGCTGTCCACATAGTTGAAACTGGGGTTGGGCCCTCAGATTCCTCCACTGGTTTCCTGCTCCATGCCATCACACTGGATTCACATCCTGAATCACTTGGTTGACTATAAACAATTCTTAACAACATAAAACACATTAGCAAAAATCTTGAACAGACAAAAAAGATATATGCTTGTCCAAAATGCACAATGAAAAAGTTAATCATCAATACTCATTATGAAAATACAAATAACATTTCGCTCCCAGTAAAATAGCTAAAATCATAAAAAGGACCAGCATGATTAAATATTGCAGAGGAAAGAGAGACAACTTGGTTAGTAGAAGTAGAAAGAGGTACAACCATTTCTGAGAACCATTTGGAAGTTTCTTATTTCAAATTCAATCTATTCACCCAAGAGAAATGAAAACAAATGTCTACTAAAGACTTGAATGAAAATGCTGATAATAACTTTATTTATAATACCAGAGACTGGAAACAATATGAAACTCTTGTTTCACTGGATACTCTTCCATTGCCTCTTGCTACTGCTATCACTAGCACTGGTTTGGCTGCATTGGGGAGTCATGATGCACTTCATGATAATATTTCCAAAAGAAAATTAAACAGAGAGATAATACTAAAACACTCAAGAGACACACCATAAGCAAGATTGGATGCTACTGCTTACAAGTCAAAGAATACTTTGCTATGTGATAAACAATTATTTGTGAGGAGGAAAATTTCATATCCATGATAGAAAGATCCATACAGGAATAAGCCAGCAACATAGGTGTTTCTTATGATTATCAAGTCATATATACTAAAGTTCTATGAGTACTGTGCATTATATGCCTGGCAGTGCAATTACTTGCATAAAAGGCACATGAGATACACAGGCTGTATGTGGGACACTGCTGTGTTCAAGGCATCTGATTACAACAGTCTGTTCTTCTGAACCATCAACGTACAGGCAGTGGGACATTTTGTGGATGGACATTAACAGGTGCATGACTGCAGAGGAAAGCAATGGAGTACCCCCAATAATAAAAAATGAATAATTGATGCTATAACATGAATGAAATTTCAAATGCATCTTGCTGAGTAAAAAATCCCAGACACAAAAAAAGTGCTTCTATTTATATGAAAGTCCAAGTATAGGCATAATCAGAAAAATCAGATCAATGTGAATTGAGAGGAGGAGAGCTGGGAGTGACCATGGTTGGTGGTAAGGTATGTGTGAGGATATTCTGCACCTTTTCAATGATGGGTACATGGGTTATACAAACCCATACTCTTCCCTTTGATGGCTTTGGATGCCTTTGGATATCATTTGAATGCCTCGTTTGTTTCATCATTTGCCCTCATAACAACTTGAAATGACTTTATTTTATTAAACTGTTCCCTATGAGGCATTTTTGTGCCTTGTTTTATGTTTATCTTTGGAACTATAATGCATAATTCTGAGGGTGGGCCCATGTCTATCTTGTTTAGCATGGTGTCCCTAGTGTCAGTAATTTAGTGAAAGAACTATACTTCTGTACATCTCAGCTCTTCTCCCTTTCTTTCCCTTCTACCCTTGAAATTAATTGTTCCATCTGAATGAGAATTGGCAACACACATTGTTTTTCTGGATTTAAACTTAGCAGTGATTCTTATTTGGCTGGCATCACATATATGATGCATCCAATGATAGGCTATGATGTCCAGGTGATGGTAGGGGAGTCTATGCCAATTTAGTAGCCAGCATTGTATATCAATCCTAACACTCATGGTTTGTCCAAATGCACCTTTCTCATACTGTAGCTTCAGACCTAGTTTAGATATCTTGTGATTAGAAATCATTAGCTCCTAAGGAATGTAAAAAGAAAGTTAAATGTGGTGGTGTTGGCTGTGTATGTCTGTTAACTGGAATGAATTCATTTGATCACCTCAGTAATGGGCACCCTACAGGATTCCACGGGGTATATCATAGAGAAAGCATAGACCATCTGTTCTGTGTATAAATTTCTGGACTACCAACCAGTTTAACAATAGAAACAAACTGTGGCCAAGATTCTGAAACAAACAACCATACATTGCTGTAAAGGCGACAAAGAATGCAACTCTACACTCTCCATTGTTTCTACAAAATAAGGACTTAATAACAGTTAAAGAGAAGCATGGCCAAGTATATTACATAATAGTCAACTTATGGAAATAGTATCTGCGTTGAAAATGGGAGGTGAAAGCCAGCATTTGTAGTTGGTTACATATTTCCTTCATAACAAAAGCCACATTTCAGAGAAGAAGCCTTTTCACTTATTCCCTTGTGTGGGTTAGGATTGGCTGGGATGTGTCACTGACACACACACACACCCTAATCTTAGTGGCAGAAAAGAGCAAAAGTTCATTTCCACTCGTGCGATGTGCCCATCCTGGATCAGCTGGAACCTTTGCTCATTGGCATCTTCTCTCTGGAAACAAAGAAGGAAGAATAGCCCGTCTCAAGACCTGCTGAGAGGATCCTAGTGTGAATTGCTGAATGGCTATTGAAATTTCCCCTGAGAAATGACACACCTTGATGGAGCTCATATTTCATCAACTCAAAGGAGAAAAGGGCTTCGTGTAAATCTAAAGAAGTATACAAGGAGCTATAATCCTGCCATGTTCTTGAATGGAAGAGAGCCAAGATAACTGGTGAACCAGCAAGAATGACTGGTGTTCTGATGGAAGAGTGCCCTTGTCTTCTCTTGGAGTCATTGGTTCAATCACGATGATCCCCACTATCATGCCTGATGCACTCGTGACAATATGTTTGGTGTTTACCTATTGCCCAGCAGCTTTGCTCGACCCAGTAGCTCCTTCACTCATTGCAACAACTTGAATGTGTACAAATTGTTTGCATTTTTAGAAAATAATGACTTAGAGTAAAAGTCTTTAGGCCCAGACTATCTGTCACAGCAGTTCTCAACCTCATGTCCCGACCTTTCATCGAGTCCGTCATGCTGTGGTGACCCTCCCAACCATAAATTTATTTTTGTTGCTACTTCCTAACTGTCATTTTGCTACTGCTATGAAGCGGGTGACCCTGATGAAAGGGCCGTTCAATCCCCAAAGGGGTGGTGACCTACAGATTGAGAACTGCTGCTCTATTGAGTAAGGGGAATGGGGTGTGGGGGAAGGGACAGCTAGATATATGAAGTTAAGTCAAAAATATTGGTGCAGTGGAATAGAAAATTTATTCAACCAAATCAGCACAGGGTGAAGCGGTTGTTTCTCAACATATCCTCCATCTGGGGGTCGGCACTCTGGACTCGCTGTTTCCATTGCTTGACACTCTCCCTTTGAAGAACAGTGGCACTGGAGTGGGCCCTGCATCAATCTATGGTGCTGAAGGTCACTGTGACTCAGAACTGAAGAGACAGGCCACAACTACAAGGACAACCACCTTTTCCCCAAAGAATTCTGGACTCTTCGGCTCACACCACATCAAGAGGATGACATCGGCCCCTTCAAGGGACACAGATCACGCTCCTTTTTATGTTCTTCTGACTTTAAGGAACAAAAAGAAGTTCCCAGGGGCAAGATCAAGGCTATGGATGGGTGGGACAAGGCTTCCCAACCAGCGATTCATAGGACAGTCTTTGAAGAAAGAACAGGTGTACTGTCATGATGGGAAAACATTTCTCAAAGAGACATTCCTGGCCTTTACCAATAAAGTGTTCTCTTTTCTTAAACCTTCTTTTTAATAAGTCCCCATGGTCATCCTATGTCTTTTGAGAAAAATCAATCAAGATTATTCCTTGGGAATCCTTTCCCCCAACCTCCTCAATCCACCCCCCACCCCCAACCAAAGATAGCCATAACCGTGTGAGTTGACTTCTCAAACTTGAATTAGACGAATCCTGCAGGGTCTTCTCCGCTCTTGACTTCTGGGTAGTATTTGTAAATCCAAGATCTGCCATGATGACTCTGGGATCCATAAAATCATATTCTTCGTCTTCAATCTTGCTTCAAAGACCAATGGCAAGATTTTTCATTTGTTTGAGCTAGCTGATCTTTTGACACTGCTCATTATGATGATTCTTTTAAGTTACCCTAACAAAAACCGAAAACAAGTATATGACTAAGGCATTGCTACATATTCCCAGCGCCTGGGTGAACAGGCACCTTCTGAGCCATCCCATCTAACTTGCCCCAGGCTCTGACGCACAGGTCTGTTTTCTAAGCCCCCTGATAACACTGCCGTTCCAACCTTGTTGCAGTCTAGTTGCCATTAATGCTGAGGATCTGGGACAAGCTTCAGATTCGAATACAGTCCTCAGATGTTCTCAAATTAAACTGAGACTGTGCAAAAGTCAAGCGCTTGTTATAGGTTTAGCCACAAAGAAACATCTAAAAAGCACAAGTTTGGCAATTCAACTCCCCACCCCCATCCCCGGCATCTTTGCTGGACAAAGATTTACAACCTTAGAAACTACACTGGGTCTCTATGGATTAGCATCAAGTTGAAGGAAGTGGGTTGAATTGTTGAGTTGACTGAATGGTGTGTTTCTCTGGGCCTGGGCCTAAGGTTTTAGCGATTCTTTCCTAGGCTTTCTGAACTTCAGCTCCAGCCTTTGATACATTTGTAAATTTCCCTCACTGTTGTTTTCCACCCCCAGAAACTGAAATTCTGCGTTGGCAGACTAATTGACTCCATAAAGATGTGAACCACTTCTAAACCAAATACAAACTCACTGGCACTGCATGCACTTGAATGCAGAGTGAGGCCCCCGTAGGGCAAAAGAGACATGCTCCTGTGGATTTCTGAGGTTATAAATCTTTACTAGAGCAGAAAGTTTCATCTTTTGCCTTTGGATTGGCTGGAGTGGTTTTAAACCACTGGCTTTGCAGGTAGCAGACCAGCATGTAACCCACAATACCTCTAGGACTCACTTCATGAGAAGCTAATATTCAACTGAAATATTTAGTCTCCTTTGTCCTACAGTGAAAGCTATTTTTATTTTATTTTCTTTTGTTAATGAAACCTTTTTACTTCGTTTAAACTTTTTTACTTCACTTTCTTCATTGCTTTTGGTACACAGCTTCTAGGTGGGAGACCAGTGGAGGAGTAGGGTTGGAGACTGAATGTTTTGTATGGCTGAGAACACAGTAGGACTTCCCAAGCTGTAGGTTGAGTGAAATGGCTGAATACTTGGGAAGTCAAGTTTCCTCTTTAAAGTAAGTTGTCATCTTGATGGAAGCAGAGTAAGGGATGTTGAGTTCTCTGGAGACACAAAACCAGTGGCGCTTGTATGTGTCCGTGAATAGAAAGCTTTTGAATCAAGACAGAGCTCATGGGGTTGCAGAAAGCGCTAAGTCCGGTCTCATGCAAATCCTGCCTCGTGGAAGCTGATGAACAAGAAGCAGGATGATGACACTGAGACAGCAGCGACACAGACTGGTGGATGCCAAGATCTGGAGTCAACCAAATGAATCTGGCACTGGTAGTCTACTGACAGCTCCGAGGATCTGCAGGCGGTATAATAGGAACTTGAGGAACTAGACAAGAATGACAACTGAGAGCAGCAGGGGCCCCAGAGGACTCTACAATCAGTAGTCTGCTGATGGGATCAGCTGGAGGTGCCACAAGGAACCAAGCAGGAGGTCCCGCTCCAACATAAAGCAAAGGAGCAAAGAGGACCCCTGTCTTCTCAGCCTCTTCCTCTCTGATGCAAAAATGCTCAGGACATCCAAGAACATGGCATTAGGCTGTGACACAATTGATAGAATGAGCTCCGTCCCTACCCTTACCCACCGGTGTCTAGTTAGCCTGATCTCTAACCATCACACAGGGGCAGAGAGCTTTCACCTGCTCCCCCAAGAAGTCTGAGTAATCAGAGTAGATGTGCAGAACAGAAACGGGTGTGGATTGAAGGGGGTGGGGGGAATCATATGAGCTGGGCAAGGCCTGGGGCAAGTTTGAGCCATTCCATTGTCACTGGTTTCCCCTCTGGCAAAAGAGAAGCCACCACCGTTTTGTTTCAAAGCATTGTGTGCTGTGCACAGGTGCACCTGATTCCACGTAGGGCTCTCTCTACTCTGTGAGCCCAATTGCAAACACATCTTTCACAACATTCCAACACATTTGTCACTTACTCAGAGTGTTTACTACCATAGGAGTTTAGCTTGGGGAATGCTCTTCCAACGCGCCTCGCTCCATCTGCCCAAGGATTTGCTTAGGACTGCAAATATCTTTCTGGGAGATTTGCATCTCTCCCCAAATGTCTGGTAGAATGTTTTCAGTCTCCATTTGTCATGATCTAGCCCACATTCTGTGAGTGTTATAGAATGGGCTCTGTGCTGGAAATCTTTCAGCGTGGGCCATAGGGATATCATTTCTCTTCTGGTATCAAGTTCAACACACACAGGACTAGAAAGGTCTTTGATAGTTGCCTCTTCTCTTCTTATTTTCCCATGTCTTGAACCTAAGAACAAGACTTGATCTTTGTTCTTTCCCGACTCCTGACCACCTGCCCTATATCTAGCCAATCAACAAGGGGCCTTAATTTCACCTTCTCAGTACCTCTTTGTGTCTACTTCTGTTATGCCACAATGATTTCACGCTATTATTCCTCACTGGATCACGGCCTCTGCCTGTTTCTTCCACCACACACAAACTTTCCTCCCGACTGCCCACATCACATGGCCAACATAATCATTTCAACTTCTGTATTGGAACTTTTCAGTAGCAACCAGATCCTTTAGGAGAATAAACCCTAAATAACCTGAAATCTAACACTGATTCAGAGTCCTCCTCCTCCTCCTCCTCCAGCCTTCTTTGTTCCCTCCTTCACCCCAGTGCTCAATCTCTCAGCTCAATAACTCCTTTCTCTCCTCCACAGGCTGTTGTCTCTATCCAGCGCATGTGTGCAAAGTAGGCCTGTCCCATCAGTTCTCAAGGTTGTGACATTGTGAAAGCAGGTCTCCAGTTCTATTTTTCAAGATCACTTCTGGGTGGGTGGGCTTTAGGCTAGCAGTTGAATGCTTAACTCTTTGTGCCCTCAATAGACTAAATTAGATCCTTACTATAGACTATACTTTAACTATCATAGTGTTTTTCACATTCAATTTCATTTTTATTTTTTTACTTTATCATCTGTCTTTCCCATGGAGCTGTAAACTCTTAAAGGCAATCTTGTGTTCATCTGGCTTGTCTGACTCTGTCTCTGGTGCATAGGACAGTGTCTGACAGAGTTGTGCTTCAAATATATTCTGAAGAAGACAGGAGACACTATAAGAAATCTTAATTGGACATGTTTATCTCTTGCCAGCTCTGTTTCTGTGCTTACTCAGTATTCACTAATGTTTTACCTGAAAAGAAGCTAAATTAGATGATCCCAGGTTTCTCTTTGAACTTCAGTATTCTAAGTGTTTTAACACATTTTTACATAGTGCATGTGGGTCAATATCACCTTATTTTGTGTAGCACCCTATGCCAATGAAGCTGGATAATTAGACCATGGTGTCTTATGTTGTGACTGTTCCTTGTTTGATTGAACTTCATCTCTAGTTGGCCGTTAAAGGCAAAGATAGCTATTATTCATAACTGTTGAGTCTGCCCTTGATTTATGGTGACCCAGTGTTCAATGGAATAAAACATTAGTCAGCTTGCATTGTCCATATGATTCGTTGTGACTGACAGGATTTCCGTTGACTGACTTTCAGAAGTAGATCACCTAGATTGTCTTACCAATACATCTTTGTCTGTAAGCTCTGCTAAAGCCTGTTCACCTTCATAACATTGCCCAAACTCCACTGACAGAGGGGTGGTGGATGCGCATCCGGTGTGTTGACTGAGAGTCACATATGCGCCTCCTGCCTTGAACATAAGAATGCTACCTTTGGGCATTGAACTACTATGGTCTCCATATTGTTTTTTTTTCCACATTTTTTAGCGGGGGGAGGGGGCGGGCATCACTGCCCTCAGGTGGTGGGAGTAGGAGACCCAGCCCCACTGCTGGAATTGAACCTCCAACCCAGTGGGTCGCAGTCCCGTGCACAACCACTACGCCACCAGGGCTCAGCCCCCATATTGGTTCCTTTTCTAAAAAAAAAAAAAAAGTGTCAAAGTTGCTATTTTGTTTATTTATTTTTCAAAATCACTTTATTGGGGGATCTTACAGCTCTTATCACAATCCATCCATCCATCCTTGTGTCAAGCATCTTTGTACATATGTTGCCATCATTATTTTCAAAACATTTTCTTTCTACTTGAACCCTTGGTATCAGCTTATTTCCCCCTCCCCCCATCCTTTTCCCCTCACAAACCCTTGATAATTAAAAAAAAATGCCATGTCTTACATCCACAGTGTCCCACTTCACCCATTTATCTGTTGTCCACCCCCCTGGGAGGGACTTATATGTCAGATCATTGTGAAGAGTTCGCCCCTTCTTCCTTCCCTTTCCCCTTCCCCTTCCCCTTCCCCTTCTGGTGCCACGACTCTCTATTTTTTTGTCCTGAGGGGTTATCTGTCCTGGATTCCCTGTGTCACGAGTTCTCATCTGGACTAGTGTACATGGTCTGTTCTAACCATATTTGTAAGGTAGAATTGGGATCATTATAGTGGATGGGGGGCATTAAAGAATTAGAGGAAAATGGTATATTTTGTTGGTGCTATACTACACCTTAACTAGCTCATCTCTTGTGACCCATATTGGTTCTTATCACTAACCAATAAATGAACTGACCTCCTCAGCTGTCAAAAGAAAATTTTGCTTATCTGTATTATTTCGCAAAATGTGATGTATCAATCAGTTATTAGTGCCTTTCTGAAAGATATACACATAATTCTTGCATCTTCACAAAATTTAATAGATGACCTTAGATTTAATTATTACAAAAGGATACAAATAGAAAAATATTTCATAGCTACAAGGATAGGAAGATCCTAAGATGGTGAGATAGTTACAGTTTACTGTGCCAACCTGGCCGATAAATACATGTGGGATCAACTGAAGGTCGGAGAGATAAATGACTTGGAAAGTCTCACCTTTTGAGTTCTCAGGTCTCTTGCTTTGTGATGGTCAGACCAGGGGTGCAGCTGCCTTAGCCAGTTCCCTGCTTCAGCTGGCAAGCCTCACTTCCTGCAAGACATCCCCAAAGAGAAGCTATATGGACCTACCCCGATGCAGCCCTGGGGGCTGGAGCAGCCATGTGGAGACCCCTGGCCAGCGCCAAGATGCTTACATGCTCACTGATCCTTACATGCTTTCCTCCTACAGCAGCATCATTGCATGTGTCTTGGAATGGAGGAAGATTTTGTGGATTGGTGTTGGACATATGGGCTAATGTTGGACTTGTGGGCTTGGGTAGTGCTGAGTTGGGATGTTTTCTTGATGTGCATTTACCCTTTCTATAAAACTCTCTCTTAAAATGTGAGTTTCTGTGGATTTGTTTCTCTAATGCACCAAGACTAACACAGATGGTATTTACTAAATGTGAGCTAGATGTACAGTGTTTGTGCATTTATCTTAATTCTGAGTACTTATCTTAATTCTCAAAGAAACTTTCTTAGATATGTTGTGACAGGTCCATTTTCCTGATAGGAAAGTTGAGATTCAGAGATTAATTTGGCTAAAGCTCTCCTATGTGGGTGGTAGAAAAGAAACGATTCAAGCACTTATGAATTGGACTTTATGCTCCTGGAGAGCAAGAACTCCCTTGCTTTGGGTGCCATTTACCTGTCCTCCTACCGCCTACCCCTCCCACCCCGCAAGAAGCAACGTGAACCTGCAGGCACCTTTCTAAGTAGGACCCTAGAGGGAGAGACCATCCTTGGTATTTCAATAGTCAATAGAAAGCACAATGCATCTTAGTAATCAGCATTAAGGAACACTAACACACATGATTCCAGATCTGCATGAGCCTTAATCCGAGGGCATTAAATTGATAGGTGTAATTCAAATGCAAGCTGTCATGTATCTCTTAAATGGTTATGTCCAACTAACATATCAAGAGCTAGTTGGTTTGAGCTCAGAAGTTTGCAATCCTTGGTACTCAGCACATCATTGATGGTCAGAGGGCCCAGAGGCTGAAGTTACAGATAGGTGGCAGGCAGGGCAAAGGCCTAAATGTAAACACAGACAAATAAACAATCAAAAACTCTATTGACAAGGATTATAGTTATGCACTGGAAAATAGGGTGACTATGTGGATGGTTGCCTTTGGATGGTGCAAACTGTTAAGGGCGCAGCTATCAACTAAATGGGTGATGGTTTAAAATCCATCCAGACTTCCACTGAAGAACGGCTTGGCAATTGACTTTCCAAAGATCACAGCCATGGAAAGCCCCACGGAGTGAAGTTTTGCTCTAACATACACATGCGGTTTCCATGACGTGGAATTAACTGACTGGCAACTGATGACTTTGATTTGCTTGCCTTGTCCCTTGTCTAAATTGTATCTTGTTCATTTCAGAAGCCTCTGTGTGTGTCAGAATGGACTCTCTAGTGAAATGAAACCAATGATACAAAGCACATAAAAGATATCACTTTACATTAGGAAGGCCTCTCAGCCCAGGCCATCCCCAATCCATGGGTCCAATGATAGCCAGCAGTTACTCAGAATCACTTTACTGCAGGCCAAAAACAAAGCAGAAAGAGGACACAGGGAGCTCACAAGCCAGTGGGTTCAGAGTTCCATGGATCCAAGGTCAAGAGGAACATTGCAGACTGCTGACAGCTCTCAGGGATGGTGACCTGCCCTGGAGTTAGATACAGAATCCCAGCAAACAGTGAGGATGAAGGAAGGGAGAGAGAGAGAGGGCAACCGAGAGACAGAGAGAAGTTCTCAGTAAGTACTTCCCCAAGAAGTCATTGCCAGGCTATGACCCAATGGACAGGTTGGACTCCACGCCTACCCCCACAAAGATACCATCAAGTTGGCACAAAGTCGAAACACACTGCCTTTCTGTCTTTGTCCCATTCGAGTCTACCTTGATGGTTACTATTGAGTCTATTAAATATATTAGGGGAGGAGAGGACACCGTGATTTGCCCCTGGACAGTCTCCAGGTCCAAGAACATTGATGTCTCACCTTTATTACATTCATTCTATGCTGGTAGTGGATGGGATAGTGTTAATTTTCTACTTCTTTGTTAGAAGATACCCTGGAAGAACCACTAAGGAGTATTTGCTGGATAAAGATGTCACAATCTGCAGTTCTTAATTTATTGATTCTCTGTGAGCCTTCTTTTACTTTAACTGCTGTGTTTTTCCTTTCTGCTTTCATGAGAATTAAAAGTCATTTGGTCTGTTGTTGTCTTTAATCTAGTTTATTATTAGCAAGGTTATTATTCGAAGCTGAAAAGATGGTTACAATTCTAAAAACAACTTTGTACAAATGACGGACACACTCTCTCTCTTCATTATTTCTAATCAACTCTCAAATGCCACTTTCTTAGCACTGTAGATCAGTGATCATTTAAAAAGCAATCCAAGGGTATTGAAGAGCAGATTTCATTCTGCAAAAAAAATCTGGCATGCTTTATCATATAGAATAAAATGGTTACTTTTTTTCCTCATCCACTGCTGTTAGCACTGATTTTAAAAAATGATTATAATAACCACTCTTCTTAGTTGACCCATGAATTATTTGGCTCTGTTGCTGAAATGTCAAGCAGTCAACTAAGAAAAGAAGTACAATTTAGCTAACAAACCTATTCCCAGAGCAATGCAGATGGAGTTTCTAGTCCTTCCCTTGAGAGGACACTTTGCAATCCAATAGTTCTCACATTCAGGAACTTTTTTTCTTGACATTCACCCTAAAATGTCCCTTACCTGAGACCATCTCATTATGCTAAATTCTAAAAATGTTTTCTCCCAGCTGGTTTAAAAATGATCCCCTTTATCAGTACACATTTCAGTACATTTATTATTTTCTTTTCATTGTAGTAAAAACATACATAGCAAAAGATCTGCATTTTCAACATTTCCACACATAAAATTCAGTGACATTGACTCCACTGGGTTAGTCTGAGGGTAAAGATTTCTCTTACTAATGTTCGGGCTTTCATTCATACATTATTATTATGCATTTTTAGTCCATTTTTGTCCATGAGTAAACAAGGTTTTTTTCTTTTCTTTTTTAATGGCTGATTCCTCAATGACTTGTTTATGATATGTTCAATCAGTTTCAGGGTGTTTTCTGAGTCATCACAACATGACTTGATCTTTTATCTTGGTTCTGACACGATGGAAAACAATCATCAGTCACCGACAGACCATTTGGGCTGCAGCAGTTAGGTAGTATCCTGCCATCTTGCCAAGACGTGGACTCTAGCCTGTCAATCAGGTCGCAGCTTGATGGCCTCGTTTGGAGGTGTGAGAGAGATAAATAGCTGACTGAAGGCCAGCTACACACTCTCTTCTTCACCTTCACATGGAGCTAGGCTAGAGCCCTGGAGCTGGAGGAGCCACATGGAGACCCACACCAGCAGTGAGATGCTTCCACAACCACTAGCTCCACAAGAATTCCCACCCACTGGCCTGTGACCGTCCTGCATTCATCGGCATTGCATGTGTTGCATGAGTGTGAAGAGGAATTTATAGACTGGTATTGGACATACAGGCTAAAATCTGACTTATGCATTTCATCTAGTCTGGGATGGAATATTTTCTTACTATACAATTACTCTTCATATAAAGATCTTTCTTATACACATATGAATGTCTATAAATTTATTTCTCTAGTCAGCACACCCACTAGGATATGACCCCAAACTCCAGTCAGCCATCTTTGTAAGAGCACAACCTCATCATTCTCCCACAAAACAGCTGGTGGCTTGAACTTCTGATCTTTGGATTGGCAACTCAAGCCATTTTGCTTGAGTTGATTATAGCCATTTTGTGCAATAATTATTGCAGTCAGTCTCTCTTCTCTCTCTACTTCCCTCCCTTTCTTCTTCTGTCCCCTCTTGTCTCTGACTTTATTATTTCCTTCTTAAAAATGATTTCTAAGTCCAGTGGTTCTCAACCTTTTTAATGTTGCAACCCTTTAATACAGTTCTTCATGTTGTGGTGACCACCCAACCATAAAGTTATTTTTGCTGCTATAATTTTGCTACTGTTACGAATTGGAAAACCCCTGTGAAAGGGTCGTTAGACACCCCCCCCCCAAAGGAGCCATGAACCACAGGTTGATAACAGCTGTCTTAGCCTGTAGACTGTGAAATGAGCTTGCTTTCCTTTCTTCCTTGGGTTGACCGACCACATTCATATCCCACCATCATTCTTAGTGTAGAAATCTTTCAGTAAGTAGACTCTCTTTTTTATCAGACACGTATAGTTTTATGGTTTCAGGTTCTTATTTGTATCTGATTTTCCTTGGCAATATCCAAGAAAAACATAGAGATTTGGTGGTGACAGAATTTGTCGTCTAACAATATTAACCATGAATTTCTAGGGGGGCAATCTAACTGTGACAACTTGGGATCTTGTTGCACAGAGAAACTCCTGTTCTAGTCCACTTTATTGCACAATGTTCTAGTCTGGGGATGCTGAATTGGCCCACAGTACTTCCACATGTGGATAATCTATTATAGTATAATTAAACTCCTTTGTGTCCACACTTGAGAGTTGGGATGCTAACTGCAAGGTCAGCACTTTGAATCCCCCAGCTGCTCTGTCAGAGAAAGATGAGGCTCTGTACTCTTCTACAGAGTTATAGTCTCAGAAACCCATAGGGGCAGTCCTGCCTTGTTCTCTGTGGTCTCTATGAGTCGGAATCAGTTGTATGGCAGTGAATTTGGTTTGGCTTTTTTTAGATACAAATTAAGATCTGGGTGCTATGAAGGAAATGGTGTCCACTCTCTTCTTAATTCAAAATAAAAACAATATTAATATAATAAATAATTCTTAATTAATTTCCTCCATGATGATTACACAGATGCTTTTTAAATCACATCTGTGTTAGTCTGGGTGGACTAAAGAAACACATTCATAAATATGCATGTGGATATAAGGGAAAGGTTTATATACAAGAGGAATGGAACATTGAGAAAGCATCCCATCCAGTCCAGTCCAAAGTCATAAGTTTGATATTAGCCCATATGTCTGATACCAGTCTATAAAGTCTCCTTCTGAATCACAAAGCCCAAGCAATGACATCAGAACAATCACAGGCCAGCGGCTACAGAATCTTGTGTATCCAACTGGGATAGAACCATCTCAGCACTGGAAGGGGTCTCTCTGTGGCTTCTCTGGCCCCAAAGGCCATTAGGGCTCCAGCTCCTCCAGTCTCCAGGAATCAGGATCAATTAGCAGGCTGTCATCTCATCTTGTCAGTAGTTCGCCTCCAAGAGAGAGTCAGTCAAGTCTCTCTTCTCCAATTGGAAAATACCTCGAGACTTCCCAGAATTCTAAGGAGTAAACCATGCTCACACAGAGATCTCATTGGCTATTTCCAGATTAACAGACCAGACTCCACCCCTACATCCCATTCATGAAATTGACATAAAGTATGTGACCGTCACAGCATCTAAACTACACATTCTTTAAAACAAAAATGATATGCCTATAGTAGCACAAAAGAGAGCTGGAGGATGAAGTACTGACATGCTAGACAAAACGTGGGTGCTTCACACCCATCAACTGTGCTGAGGAAGAAAGGGGTGGCAGTCTGCTTCTGTACACATTGAAAACCAACCAGAACAAAACACCACCATCATTGGTCGATCCCAATCCATTGTGACCCTAAAGCACAGTGTAGAACTGTTTCTTGGGGTTTCTGAGACTGTGAGTCTTTGTAAGAGCACAATCTCATCATTCTCCCACAAAACAGCTGGGGGCTTGAACTTCTGATCTTCGGATTGGCAACTCAAGGCTTAAACCATTGTGCCAGGGCAAGTTCCTAAAAGCACGGAAGTCAGCAATAGGTGCTCCAAGTCAGAATTAACTCAGTTATATCCGGTTTCATTTCTGGGGGTATATTAGCATGGACGCCGTGTACAAAGTCCATGCCTAGTCTGCCTGCAGTAGAATCTGGCATTTATTTTCTATTCTTGTTTCTGCTCTTTAAAATCTCATTTTTTTCATTAATCTCTTCTTGATACATGAAAGAATTGTGTCCTTTAAGTTTGGATAGGATGAAGAGAAAACAGCAGAGAGAAATGGGGCAGAATTAGAAAAAATTGAAAAACACTCCATTTAGCCTGAAGTGAATTGTCCCTGGCTTGTTAACATTCAATGAATTTCTAAATGCCAGTTTTCTTTCTTTTCTGCTAGCAACAAGAGAATCTCAGATATTCTAGTTTCCAGGTCTTTCCTCGAGGTTCTGAAATCTTTCATGAATAGATACTCTCTAGACTCATTTCCTGCTATGCAAATTGCAACCTGGAGAATGTACACAAACATTAAATGGCATGCTGAACTGCACATTTTATAATTAAATAAGGCACAACCAAATCCCTGGCCTGTGGCTTTAAGAATAAGTCTAGGTCCTTTACAATGAGTTTGTTAGTTGAACTGCATGTTTAGCACACCAAATGCTCCCAAGTGATATGGGCCCCACCTTACCAGACCCATCCTCCTCTTCCTCAATACCCCAAGCTGCCATCCCTTCAATAAATATTTTCTGAGCCCTTACTATGTCTAAGGCACCATGCAATGAAAACACAATGAATAAAACACAAAACTCTCCTCCCAAGTTCTTACAGTCTAAAGGAAGACATTCATACATTGATATATAAAGAAATATGCTGTGCTTTGGGGAGTAAAGCATAGCATGGGGGGCTACATCATGAGCCCTAAGATTCTACTCTTACTCTTACCCTACTTGAAATGCTTCAAAACCAAAGTGTTTGACCTCTCGCAGATACAGATAAATACAAGAGTGAGTCAACAATTATTGCTATAAAAGCATAGAAATTTTTATTAACCAAAGAGACCATACTGTGAAGCTCCTGTTTCTTGACATATCCTCATCTCTCTAGGATGATACACTTCTGCAGGTGGTATTTTCATCTCTCTAACACTTCTCTGAATAATTCTGTACACTTTGATTTATAGCATGTCAAAAGAGTGCTTTTGACATACTTAAGGGACTCAAAGCAAGTTCTTTCTCAATGTATTTTGAGTTTGGAGGACAAAAATGAGTCTTACAGGGTAAGAACAGGGTTGTACAATAGATGTGGTAAGGTTGCACAAGGAAATGCTCCTAGGATAGCTTGCTACTCTGGAACAAGGAGCTGGTGCATTGACTTGATGGGGGAGGGGACCTCAACACAACTTTCCTGGCCATTCTCTCACCAATGGACTTTTTAATTTTCTGAAACTTTCTTCAGAAATAAGCTCCTGTGATCACTCTGCATCTTTGGAGGGAATCTACAAAGTGACCCCTTGGGGATCCCAAAATGCAGTTACCCTAAATTCCTGGGCTTACCTCCCCACTTGAACAGGCACAACAGATCCTGAGAAACCAGTGTTCTGATTGGACTTTTGTTGTGAAGACACCCTAAGGCACCTTCGTCAAAGCAATGGATTCCTGAGGGAGCCATCCTCCCCTGTTCATGAGAACATGCTTAGATACATGTTGTTGGAAATTAACCCCCACACAAATGAACTGCACCCCGGTTGCAATATATTTTTGTTTGCCTTTTGTCTGTACACGTAGTCGATCTTCAATAAGTCTTCTGGCATTCAAAACTGGATTTTCAAGCCACTGACTTTCCTCCAATACTAAATGCTGTTAGCTTTTGTTGGGATATACAATTGTGCTGTTGAATAGGAATAAAGCATTGGCCTCATCATTACATGTGGTTTTATACACTAGTCTCTCCGTTTGTCCAAGTGTGGTGACTTGTGTGTTGCTGTGGGGCTGAAAGCAATGTTACTGGCATTGCTATGGATCACCTAAAGGAACAAAGTTTCAGGAGACCTTCCAGAGAAACACCAGACTATAAAGAAGGAATAGACTATTCACCTAGGAGGAATTACCTACCAAAAGCCTTCTGGATACTAGAAATCATGGTCAGACACTGAAATCCCCATAAAGAGAAGCAGAAAATTGTTAGAGAAAGTGCCAGAAGAGGAATCCCTCGGATCAGAAGACACTCAGATTAAGACTGGGGAAGAGCTGCCCCTCCACGTAGAGTCCTCCATGAGCAGGTGCCTGGAGTGACGTCTGCAGAAGCAGAGTCTTCGAGACCTTTGTTGGCTGGTGTGGCACAGCTCAAAGTGACAAGGAACCACTGTAAACATGGATCACCACAATTTGGGGTATACCAAACATGAATGTAGGGACTTGGAAGCTATAAAAACTGAAATGAAACACATAAAGATTGATATTCAAGGTATTGGTGAGCTGAAATGGACTGGTGTTGGCTATTTTGAATCAGAAACTCATACGGTCACTGTGCTGGGAATGACAGATTCTAGAGGAAAGGCATTGCACCCATCGTCAAAAAGGGTATTTCAAGATCTTCAAGTACAATGCTGTCTGTGATGGATCATATCTACCTGCTTACAAGTAAATTCAATAGATGCAATTATTATTCAATTTATTCACAAATCATTAAATTTCCAAAAAAAATCCTCATTTCCATGGAGTCACTTCTGGGTGATTAATTACAATCAAATGGGATAGGGTAGAACTACCCCTCATGGTTTCTGAGACAGTAGCTCTTTAGTTGAAGAATTCTACCAACCTTTTCAGTCTGAAACTGATCAACCATGCGGTCAAGAGGTATCGATCTTTTTTGGCAATTGGAATGCAAAGTTGGAAGTGAAGAAGGAACAGCAGTTAGGAAATATGGTCTTGGTGATAGAGAAGAATCTAGAAACCACATGATAAAATGTTGCAGACAAAAGTCTTCTTCATAACAAATGCTTTTTCCCCCCCAGATGGAGTATACAGACATTAAACTGACTACATGGGCACAGAGCTCAATACCAGCAGCTAAAGCTTAAGCACGGGCTGTGAACAAAACGTTAGTTGCTCTCATTAAGTTCAGGTTGAAGCTGAATAAAATTAAAACAAGTTCATGAGAGCCAAAATGTGACTTTAAATCTATCTCATCTAATGTTAGATAACATGTCAAGAAAAGGCTTGAGACATTGAATAGTAATGACTGAAGATCTGATGAGGTGTTTGGTAACAAAAGGCAGGTTGAGAAGTCAAAATAAAATGTTATGGTTATATTCTATTATAATTTAATGTGCAAAGACAGAATTACAAAAACAAAAAGGAAGAGCACACTTAGCGTGTTCTTCAACTGAAAAAAATTAAGAAACATTTCCAACCTCAAGTTGTGATACTGAAAGATTCCATGGGAAATATATTAAATGACACAGGAAGCTGCAAAAGAAAATGGAGAGGATATACAGAGTCACTATCAAAAAGAACTGCTTGACATTTAACCATTTCAAGGAGTAGCGGAGGAGCAAGCATCAGTGGTACTCAAGGAAGAAAGTCAAGCTGCACTGAAGGTATCAGTCAAAGACAAGGCTCCAGGAGTTGATGGAAAAACCAGTTGAGATGTTGCCACCAGTCGAGGAAGCACAAGCATCACTCATTCATGTAGATTAGGAATTTTGGAAGATAATGACTTAGCAGGCTGACAGAAGAGGTTCCTATCTGTATCCATTTCAAAGAAAGGTGATCCAAAAGACTGCATAAATTATAGAACAATATCATCAATATCACATTCAAGTAAAATTGTGCTGAAGCACATCCAACAAGGGTTGTGGCAATACATTGACAGAAAACCGCTGGAGGCTCATGCCAGATTCAGAAGAGGACTTGGACCCAGGGCTGTCATTGCTGACGTCAGATGGATCTTGGTGAATGGAGAGCATAACAGAAAGAGATTTATTTATGTTTTATTGACTGTACTAAATCATGAAACTGGGTGTATCATAACAAATTTTGTATAGGCTTCCAGAACACCTCACTGTGCTCATGCAGCACTTGTTCGTGGATCAAGAGGCTATTGCATGAACAGAACAAGGAACTATGTCATAGTTTAAATTCAGGAAAGTTGTGCATCGGGGTTTTACCTTCTCACCATACTGGTTAAATATGGATGCTGAGCCCATAATCAGAGAAGCTGAATTATATGAAAAAGAATGTGGCATTAGGACTGGAGGAAGTCTTATTAACAACTTGTGTTTTGCGGACGACACAACTTTGCTTGCTGAATGGAAGGCGAATTTGAACTAATTGCTAATGATCGATGATTGAAGCCTTCAGCATGGAGAGCAACTCAATTCAATGTAAAGGAAACCAAAATCCTCAAAATTGAACTAATATATGACATCATGCTAAGTGAAGAAAAGATGGAAGCCATCGAGGATTTCATTTTGCTTCAATGCAAATGGAAAGGGTCAAACAACCCTTTCACAGGGATTCCCCAATTCATAATAGTAGCAAAATTATAGTTATGAAGCAGCAATGAACATAATTTTATGGTTGGGGGAGTCACCACAACATAAGGAACTGTATTAAAGGGTCATGGCTTTAGGAAGGTTGAGAACCACTGCGTTAGGTAACAGTGCTGTAGAAGACCTCTTAAAAGAAGTGAAAATCAAGGGTGTTATTTTGAGGAATCAAGTGCTCCTTATTTGAGTTATGGTGTTTTCATTCACCTGAAACACACGGACTTTGAATAAGGAAGACCAAAGAAGAATCGAGGGATTTGAATTTAGAGCTGACAACAAATATTGAAAGTAGCGGTGACTGCCCAAAGAATCAACAGATGTGTCTCGGAAGAAGTACTGCGATGATGTCCCTGAGAGGTGAGGAAGGTGAAATTTGCCTGACATATTTTGGGCATCTTGTCAGGATAGACTAGTGCCTGAAGAAGGACATCACTCTGGGTCAAGTAGAGGAACAGCAAAAAAGAGGAAGATCTTCCACATGAATGGAAGCAGGGGCTCCCCTGCTGTGTTCAAATAGAAGCACAATTGTGAGAAGAGCTCAGGACTGGGCGGTGTTGTATTTGTTGAACATAAGGTCTCTATGAATCGGAACTGACTGGAAGGCATCTATAAACAACAATAGGAGTTTTGAAAAAGTAGAACTAGCTCTGTGGTAAAGTATTTGGCTGCTAACTGAATAGCTAATCATGAAATTCATCGATGGCTGTGGAAGAGAAATGTGCCAATCTACTTCCACGAAGATCACAGCCTTGTTTGAAAAGGGTCATATTAGAAGGCTCTGCATAAAATGGGAACGATTGTAGAACAGAACTCAAAATCATAGACTAGTCCAAGGTCATGTGCCCAACAGAGACAGGTGGAACATCCTTTGACACTCTGCAGATCTGGAAGTAAACGCCCCCTTGGATTTATTTCACATTTCCAATCAGCTGGACAGCCTTTACCCCAGGAGGTCAGGAAAGAAAGGAGAGTGGAGGCAGGAGATACAGGGAGGAAGTGGGCTCAGTGGCAGGAGGTCCATTGAGGGGATTGCAATGAGGGAGGTGAAATAAAAAGTGTACGAATCATTGAATGGGAAATGGGTAATATGCACTGTGACATCTTCAGCTGTGAATATATGTATATCATCGAAATAATGTTGCTTCTCTCTTTTATACTTTTTTGATTGCTGTTATTGTGTGCCATCAAATTGATTCTGGCTTACAATGACCCTACAGGATAGACTATAACTGCCCCATGGGGCTTCTAAGGCTGTTACTGTGGGGTCTTTTAAAAACTTTTTATTAATTCACAATAAAATGTTTACTATGCCAATATCTTCTTTAACTTAATATTTTTCAAAAAATATGATAGATTCATTGAGCAAATCCACCAAAGTTCTCTTTTGAATGCTAAAAAAAACCCATAAAAGTACTATTACATATGCAGTTCTGCAATATCAGCAATTATGAGCTATCCTCTCTCTGAATAGCTCATTGGAAGACAGGCTAGCTAACTAGAAATGTGTAGACATTTGTTTAAACATATAAATAAATAAAGTACTAAAAAAGCAAAGATGTCACCTTACTGACTAGCGTGTGCCTAACTAACCCACACCTTAAATACACTTGAAAGCGAGACAATGAAAAAGGAAGACCACAAATAAATCAACACATGTGACTTGAAGTGTTCATGAAGAATATCGAATATTTATATAGTAGAAGCCAGAAGAAACCAATATGTCTTAGAGAGGAAATACAGCCAGAACACTCCTTAGGAGTGAGAAGAACACAGTCTCATGGCATGTCCTTTGAGACATGTGATCAGGAAAGACCAGTACTGGGAGAGAACCCTTATGCTTGGCCAGGGAAAATGCTCAGTGAGGGAACTTGCCACATCCACTGCAGAGGACGCTCACACATAGGCATAACTGTAAAAATGGGGAAGAGTCATCGTCACATTTTATTCTCTTATATCGAGTGTCACGGTTGAGTTCACACTGACTGGACAGTACCTGAAAACCACAACCACAGTGCCAGGTAGCCCAAGTGTCATCCATTTAAAGACGTGATCATACAGAAGATGATTTAGATGGTTACATGTTTCTTACATTGTGAATGCAAAATCCAGTATCTGATATGTACTTATACAGTATTTGATACTTGCAGTTCATCCCTGTTTTAGACAATTTTCAAGTGCTCAATAGCCACCTGTAGATACTGCCAGTCTAGAATTCTAAATCCTCTACTGAAAATTACTAAAAATCTTTAAAAATCATTGTCTACATAATGGTTTGGAGAACACTTTACTTACTCAAGTAGCGAACGTGAAAAGTTCTTTGTAGGTAGATCACCATGGGAGAGAAAATGCTCTCAGTAGCCGAGTCAGAGGTAGAAAGAATCTTTAGGATGTGGGGAGAAGGGAGTGCCCAGTTTTCATTTCTAAACAATGATTATAATTTGGATGTTGCTGAAAGGGAGAAAGAATCAGAGTCGGGGGTGGAGGGAGGTGAGTCCGGAGCAAAGGGGTGAGAGTTAAGCAAGGGAGAAGTGAGGAGCATGGTAAGGTGTGGTGATGTCAATTTCATGATTGGAAGTCTAGGGGTGGAGTCTAGCCTGTGGATCTGGAGATAGCCAATGGGATCTCTGTGGGCATGGCTTTCTCTGATAATTTTGGGAAATCTCGTGATATTTCCCTCGTGGAGATGAGAGACCACCTCCTCAGTTGTTGGGAGTTGCTTCACTGACAAAATGGCAGCATCCAAGGGACCAGAAGAGCCGAAGGAGAAGCCACAAGACCTTGCCCTGATGGAACCAGACCTCTAAAGCCAGAAAAGCCACAGAGAGACCCCTGCCATTGCTGAGATGTTTCTATCACCAGTGGATACTGCTGATGTACCCTGAACCCTGGAAACAAGGAGCCATGAGGGAACCCCTGCCAGAGCCAGGACTGCACCCACTGACCTGAGACTTTGTGAGTCGGAAGGAGATTTTACAGACTGGTGTCGGACATATGACTTTGAACTGAACTGGATTGGGGTGCTTTCTCAATATCCCATTCCTCTTGTTATAACCCTTTCCCTTATAGCCATATGAATTTGTTTCTCTAGTCTACCCAGACTAACACATAAGGCTTTTCCTCCTGAAGTAAATTCTACATCAGTCTAACATTACTTAGTAAAACTGAGTTTTTAATTTTTGATTGTGTCAGGAGTGAGCAGAAATTTGGAACATAGAGCCAAATTATGGTGGGTGTCTGAGTGACAGTGGTACAATTCTTAACCAATACCTAGGATAAAGGCCTTAACACTAAAGGAGGTCTAATGATTTTAACATTTCAGAAAACTATTCCCTCTAGTCATGTACTTGCTATGTTTTCCACTTCTGTATGATGCCTACTCAGAAACTTACACACATACATAGTTTTCTATGTTTTGCCCATAGAATAGAATGCAGCAGAACTTTATTTCAATGTATAGCTGAATTGAACATAAATACATAAAAAAATGACCAGACTTAATTAACTGATAGAAACTGGAGGTTTCACCAAGACTATTGTCCGAAGTCCCCTTTTTACAGGACCCTGAATCAACTCCCTGAGGACATCTCTCAGTCACCACCACCACCAACATGGCAGTTAAAATAATAGTGCTTGAACTGATTGACCCAAATTTGAGACAATTTCATGTTTGAACACTGCTGCTTCTGCCTGGCTGGATGACATGAGCCATCACTTATTAGCTCATGTTTGGTGAAATGGGAGGAAGAAGGTATCACCAAATAGATGCATATAGCCTGAATTCAGGCGAAGCTGAGTAGATGATAATGATCCCCAGCATCAGACATTAAAATAAGTTATTCATAAATCCATATTTGTCAAAGTGTGCCCCCAGCTTGAAACATCAGCATCGCATGGAGATGATTCTGATGAAATATGAGATTTTAAACCGTATAACTGACACCAAACAAGCTTAATAAATTTTTAAAACATCAAATGAGTACAAAACATCTTGTCAGATCACAATGCTGCAAAGTTAGAATGAAATAGTAGAAAGAACAAGGATTGAAAAATCAAAATGATAGAAATTGAACTGCAGAGTCAGAAGTTTGAAAGCATCAGCTGCTTCATAAGAGAAAGCCATGTATTTCTTTCTCCTATGAGGAGAAAGCCTTCCTCTAAAGAGTTACAGTCTGGGAAACCCACAATGACGGGTCACCTGCTCTCCAGGGTCACAATGTGTCAGAATCAACTTGATGGCAGTGAGTTTGAATTTCTGAGTTTTAAAATTACTCAATAATAGAAAATATAAAAAAACAGAGTAAAAAATTGAGTGGATAAATAAATCCTATAATCATGTGAGATAAAATACAACATATCAAAACCTTTTGAACAAAGGAAAAGCAGTGTTTGGTGATCAGTTTATACCTATAAACAGATGCAAAAAAAAAACAAACAAAAGAAGAAAGAACTAACATCAACAATTTCATCCAACAATATCAGCCTAAGAAAAAGAATGACCAATTAAAAGTTTAACAATCCACAGCCACCAGAAGAGAGGAGATAGTAGAAATCAGAGAACAAATCAGTGGGAAAGAAAACAAAACAAAACAAAAAAGCAATAGAAAGGATCGAAATGAATACATTAGGGGCTTTTTGAACTTTTCATAGTATCAACACATCACTGACAAATCTCACAATGGAAATAAAGGAAGAGAGGCATAGAACATAAATAAGAAGTGAAGTGGGTTATGTCACAACAGAAACAGGCAAAATAAAAAGGTTAATAACAGGATAGTACAAATAACGACACTCCAACAAGTGTGAAAACAAATACTATTGCGCTCTGCCACTGAGGCAATGTCGACACACACTGACCCGGTAGGACAGAGGAGAAGTGTACTTCTGGGTTTCCAAATTGTTGCTACAGGAGCAGAAAGCTGTGTGTTTCTCCCATGGAACAGCCAGTCAGTTTAAATAATCAGCTTTGTGGTAACCAGTCCACTGTACAAGCCACCATGCCACCTTTGACAACATCTAAGGGTGGCTTTCCAGATACGCACAATCTACCCAGACTAACACAATCTGAAGTAGACATTTTGAGCACCCATACTAATAATAAAAAAAATTAATTTAACAAGCCATTAATCCCTCCTCACCACTCCCCCTCCCAATAATCCTGACCTATGTGGTGTCACTAGAGAATTCTACTCAGCATTCAGACAAGAGCTGACACCACTTCTACTCAAATTATTCCAGAATATAAAAAAATTGGAATTCTCCCACAGTTACTTTGTAAAGTAAATATATCCCCGATACAAAACCTAGGCAAAGACACTACTAAAAAGAAGAAAATTACAAAACAATATTCCTAAGTGCATAGGCAAAAGAATTATCAACAAAATCCTAGTCAATAACATCTAACAATAGGTATACTAAAAAACTATATTATCAAGTAGGATCCATACCGTGTATGCAAGGAGGATTCAGCATTACAAAAATAGCCAACATGATCTACCCTATAAATAAAGTAAAGGAAGACAACAGCATGATCATCTCCATCAATGTAGGGAAAGCATTTAACAAAACCCTTTGCTCATATCTTATAAAATGTTTAGCAAATTAGTGATTTATAAAAGAAATTCCTCAACAAAATGATGACCAACATTCATATCAACTAAAAGAGAAAGAATTCCCTCTGTGAATGGGAAGCAGACGAGAATATCCTTTATCATCACTCCTTTTCAATTAGTGCTGGAAGTCTTAGTCAAAGCAATAAGAAAAGAAAGGAAAATTCAAAGTTTCCAAACTGGTAGGGAAAAAGGAGTAAAAGAGGGTTAGGAAAAATCTTTATTTTCCGATAAAATAATCTTTTAAAGAAATTTTAAAAGAATATTTTCAGATAAAATAAGCCCAACCACTCAACGAAAAAGGTACTGGAGCTAATAGAAGAATTCAGCATGTGGCAGGATACAAATATACAACAAATATAACCAAAAGCAGTCACATTCCTTTATATTAACAAGAATTCTGAAAAGAAACTCAGGATAACAATACTATTGTCAGTGCCTGACTAAAAGATGAGATACTTTGGAATTATTATAACCAGATAAACAAAATATTAACAACAACAACAAAAAAGACAAAATGCCACTATTAGAAATCTAAGGAGACCTACATATAGGGAACTATATATCATGCTCATGGACAGGAAGACTTAACATTATGAAAATGTCAGTATGATTCAAAATGACCTGAAGATTTTATCAACGTTCTTTAAAGAAAGAGTAGTAATTAACATTGGATGGAAAACAAAGGAATCACAGATAAGCAAATGCCACAAAAAAGTAACAAAGCAGGAGGACCCAGATCCTCAAGTATGATATACAACCATATGTGAGTATGGTACAATGACACAAATATTCCAATTGAACAGAGTTGAAAATCCAAACATAAATCAATCCCCCTTTGAACAGATTATCTCCCTTTCTTCAATCATTTTACTGGGGCCTCTTACATTTCATATCACAATCCATCCATCCATCCATTGTGTCAAGAACATTTATACATATGTTGCCATCACTGTTTTCAAAACATAGTCCACAAGAAGAATATTCTATATCCTACTGTGGTGAGCAGTGATTGGAGCCTTAACATCTTGGAAGTGGTCATCTAAGATGCAAAGATTGGGTTCTCCTCATCTGGAGTACAGAGGAGGAACAATAATAATAATAGTAGTAGTATTAAACCCCCCAAGGAACACTCAGTGCAAAGAAATAATGAGCCACACAAACCAGTCTCACTTCCCTGAAATCAGAAGAACTAGATAGTGCCTGGTCACCACCATTGATGGCTCTGTGTCTGGTGTCAGGATCCACACATAAATTCCTTTAAAAAAAAGCAAGAAAGGAAGAATGTAGAAAAGAACATCAAAAGAAAGAAAGAAAAGAATGCCTTTCAAAACTACTTTTTTTTTTTAGGGCTGAGTGTAGTGGTTGTGTGTGGGACTGCAGCCCAATGAGTTGGCGGTTCAAATCCAGCAGAAGCTCTCCAGAAGCAAGGCTGGGTCTCCTACTTTCACCAGAGGGAAATGATGCTCCCCCTCCAATTTTTTTTAGAAAGATAATACCAAGGGCTTAAGTAGAAAGAAAATGTTTTGAGAAGTATGATGGCAACAAGTGTTCAAATGAGCTTTGCATACAATGAGTGTATGTTGAGATTGTTATAAGAGTTGTATGAGGCCCCAATAAAATGACAAAATATTTTTTTAAAAAACCCAGAGTTCTCAGAGTACACCAAGTCAGTGGACATAACACAGTCTGTACTGACATTGTTTTACATTCTACTTTGGCAAGTAGCAACTGGGGTCTTAAAGACATGAGTGATTCTGTGAGGTGTGACTCTTGGTCTCCCTTTGTCTGGAGCTAGGAGAGTGAAGAAAAGACATGTGGAAATGATGAGTCCAAAGGAATCAGAGATCACGTCAGTTTCATTCTCCATGACCCTGACACTGGAAGAACTAAATAGTTCCTGGCTAGCTGTCCTGAAAGGGGCCACGTTAGAGAGTTCAGGATAGAGTGAGGGAAGCATGTGGAACAAAACTCAATACCATAAAATGAAACAAACACACTTTACTTGTCAGATAGAGATGGGCAGAACCTCCAACACCTTCTGGCTCTGGAAATGAACTCACATCTGGTTTAATTCCCAACCAGACAATACATGGATCTATAAGGGTAACCCTCAGAAGGTAAGCACTTCTTAAAGAGCAATCAGCTATTAAGGATCAAAAAGGCAGCACTTACCCAAGATCAAAATTGGGAAGGGTTAGGAAGAGTGACGAGACTGAAAACCCCAGAATGGAGGGGTCTCAGAGGGAATTGCAGTGAGTGCGACATGAAACCACATGTGTAAGAGCTGCTGAATGGAGGCATATTCAGCCTGGTCAACCTTGATCAACACTGACTGATTGGTCTCAAAGAGACAGGGTGAACCCCTAGAACCATGGCCTTTAGTCATCCTTTAAAAGCCTACTGAAACTGAACGCACGTCCTGGGATCAACTTTCAGCGGAACAACAGCATGGCCGAGCAAGTGAATCGTGATACCAGGGAGAAAGGTGCCACTTAGGACTATCGACCATATGGCAGTGACCTGAAAATAAAATTCAGAGAGCAGAAAGGGCAAGAGAGGGCAGACAGCAATAGGGGACCCCATGAGAAGTGATAAGGGCTATTTCACCTAAGTCTTACAATATCAGGAAACCAAATGTGTGTGACTGTGAAAAAAGGAAAGCTAATTTTTCTGTCAACTTTCACTCAAATACACTAAAAAAGAGGGAAAACCAATAGCCAATAACAATTCCAGATAAACAAGGAACCACTCTCTTCTAACGACATCTGAAAGAAAAGCATCAATCCCCCTTGGCAACTTGTTCAAATTGTTTAGCATGTTATGATGTCTGGGATGTCTTTATCTTCCAATCATATGAATCTTTAAGAATATAGCCATCTGATGACAAATGTTATACGTATCTAACCTCTTTTCCCTAAATTGAAACTTATGAGCAGAATGGAGTTCTTTTATACTTTCCCTTTGCTAACCCTTTGACTCTGACTTACAGGGACCATTTCCTTTTTTTTTTTTTTTAATAGCACAAGATAATACAGTATCACTTTATTCTGTTCAACAAGTGACTCTTGGCCTATGTAAGGGTTCCATATAAGCACAATGAAGTGCTCTGAAATTCCCATTCTTTGCTATAGTATAATTTATTGTGACCCACATCGTGGAATGTATTCGTGTAGCCAATAAAGCATAGGTAGACATCCTCCTGCTGGTCTTTGTTTTCAGCCAAGATCCATTTGACCCCGCCTTCCAAGTCCTCTCCTGAATCCAGCTTGAATTTCTGAAATGTCCATTGCCATCTGTAGAAGTTGTTGAATTATCTTAAGCAAAATTTTACTTGCATGTGATTTTCATGGCACTGTTTAATAATTTCTGCGTTCTGTTGGATCACCTTTCTCTAGCATGGACAGAGTTTGGATCTCTTTCAGTTACTCAGGTAGCTTTCTTCCAAACCTTGGCACAGCAGAGGGAAAATGTTCAACATTGCATCCATTTGGCCAAACAACTCAATTGGTATTCGATGACCAGGTCTTTGTTCTGAGGCATCTCTGGGTAGCCTCAAACCCCCAACCCTTTGCTAGTAGTCAAGCACGTTAAATATTTACCTCACTCAGAGACCGCCTTGGTACAAATAAATATAAAGATATTTGTAATTCAGGAGTGAAATTCAAGCTAGTGTTTTAGATAGGCAACCCAATAAGCAACCTAAAAAGGAAAAGACAGACCATTGACAGCAATGAGAAAATAAACTCTGCCCTTTTGTCTCCATGCCCCACACAGAAAAGCCTATCTAAGGAAAGTCATGCTTATGACAAGTACTAAAAGTGTGGCCCTGCAGGGACTTAAAGAGCGTGCCCAGAGACAATCTCTAAGTTATATATACCCCCTCCCCTGGCCCCCAACACTCCCTCCTCCCAGTTTCAATGGGAATACACAGAGTCTTGATAATATATCAATAACAATGTACAGTTGCCTCAGTCAGGCACCTTTCATATTTTTTGTGTGTTCTTGAATGTCATTCCATGCCTCAGTGGACAGCCACTTACTCAGAAGTAAGTGTCCCCTTCTTGCTGTGCCTCTGCTTGCTGCCATTGAGGAAGGATGGGGGCAGTGTTCAGTTAATGGAAACTGCTTCCTCATGGCCTCCAGGGCCATACCATACCCCGGCGTTTTATTTGCCTAGAAATATACACAGAGAGAAAGAAGACCAAGCTAAACCACAGGGGCAATTTCCCTCTGTCCTAGGGAGTCACTGTGAGTTGGAATCCATAGATGGCAGGCAGAGAGACGGTGAGTCTTGATCAATGAAAGGAAATCAGAGGGAATTGGATAAATAAGGGGATAATGAAAGACAGATTCCAGAAGCACATGGAAAACTGAGATTGGGCAGCTTGACCATGGAATGTTTGTGATCCTTAATCATCTATTCAGCACCCAGGGGTCCAGTAGTTCAGCACTTGACCCCTACCTGATAAAATGGATGATCGAAACCCAGAAGCTACATTGTGAGGGAAGGATGGAGCAGTCTGCTTCCTGAAAGAGTGAAGCTGTGGACACACCCTGGGTAGCTCTTCTCTGTCCTATTGTGCATGCAATTTGACTCCTTGGGAGTGGGTTTCATCATCTATAACTCGGTCACTTGATAGAGTTAAATTTGAAGTCCCAAAGGCTTTTAATGACTAAGTTTTGGAGCTAGACACAAAAACCATATCGATGAATGCATTTTTAATTAAGAAAAAGTCCAAAAATTAACAGAGATGAAAAATAAGCCTCCTATTACAAAACAAGCCCCAGGGCTCAGGACAAGGAGTGGCGTGAAAGCGAAAGCTGAGCAGACAAAGCACATCTGCGGTCACAGATTGACAAGCAACATTCAACAGAGATGAAGACGCTGGCACAATGAACACACACTTAGCAGGTGAGCATGTTTTCTGCCTGTATAATTTTATTCCAGATAGGCAACAATGCTCTGCTTTTTAAAAAAAAATGAAATGACTTTTAAAAAGCTAGCAAAGGATCTAAAAATGACTGCACTGCTTCTCATATTTCTTTTAAGAAATTAAATTAAACCATTTTTCATTTTGATGGACCCAAAAAGTAAATTGCTTGAAAACAATAGTATTTTTGGCATTTGAAACAGTAAGCAAAGTAAGTCCCTCTCGATTTCCATAAAGATTCTCTCCCAGGGTGCAGTTTTGTCATTGTGGAATATACGTGGGTTTTTATGGCTGTTACAAGCCCATGAATTCTAGGACTTGTGACAGAGAGACTAAACGGCCTTTAACAACAGTGGCATGAACAGTAACTCGAGATGGTATATGCCATGCAGCACAGAATAGATCATACTATCGTCCAACTGGATGTTAGAGCCCCAAGCCTCTGAATATGCAGTTAGCAATACCAATGGGAGGAATCTTCCTTCAAACAAATGCATGGTGGCTACTCAGAAAAATACACTTAGAAAATTTTTTCTCTTTTTTAATATTGAGAACAGATAACGGGTACAACTGAACTGTTGCACATCTCCACTTTATTTGGGGTAGGGAGTAGGTAACAGAGAGGAGGAAGTGTTAGGTGAGAAACGGTGTTCCCCTAAATGCTTCTATGAACACTAAATCAGAGCGCCTTGCCATTCATTCTGTGGTTTCCAGCGGTGACATCTCATTCCACAGAAAGGGGTTGGGCAATCAGCTTGGGGAGGAGGCAGAGCATAACGAGGACACCTAATTGAAACACACGAGTGGTTCTTCTGGGGAAAATGAAATTGTAACACCCTGTGCAGAGGTCAAGGAGTGTGATGGCATGTTGAGTGAGCCCTGGATTGGTAACCACAAGGTGGGCGGTTCAAATCCAAGGGTTCATCCTCAGGAGAAAGATGAGGCTGGCTGCTTTTGTAAAGATGTGCTTCTTAGAAACCCTAAACAGGGTTGCTTTGAGTCTGACTTGACTCAGTGGTGGTGGGTTTAGGGGAGAAGGTAG
This sequence comes from Nesogale talazaci, assembly GCA_004026705.1. Lineage (NCBI taxonomy): Eukaryota > Metazoa > Chordata > Mammalia > Afrosoricida > Tenrecidae > Nesogale > Nesogale talazaci. The sequence goes on along the minus strand of PVJH01008473.1, from coordinate 15,353 downwards.
ATGGTTCGCAGGGAGGAGAGGGTAAGAGGGGGGGAATCAATATTTCTTACTTCACACCATGGCTGTCTTGCTCAATTAGTTCCTTTGATGAGCCAGAAGGCTTTAGGGGTTGTTTTCTATAGCAGGTCAACGTTCTCTGTAAAGAGCAACAGGGAGAAGGTCCAGATTTTGTGCTATGAAGGAAAAAAATAGAGAAAACTGTTCAAGAAAAAGATACGAAGAAAACACAATGTTCCCTAGGATCTCTTCCCTGCTACAGTCTTTTTTTTACTTGCCAAGCAGTATTTCAAGAACAAATAATTGTCCATTCATGGCATGCAACTGGAGAATTATGGCATTTCAACTAGAGGAAGGATGGATTTCATTTTAGTTTACTCTTGTATATCTAAAAACCTACTTATACATTCTAAAGAAAGACTATGCAACAGAACATGGAAACTAGCAAACAATATCATTAATATTACATACAAACTATGTTATGCTGAAGATAATTCCAAAAGGAAAAAAAAGCAGTTGCAATGGTACATCAATAGGGAACTATCAGATATCCAAGTGAGATTTAGAAAAAGACATGCAGCAAAGGGTACATGCTGATATCAAAAGGATCTTGGCTGAATACAGAAACTTCCAGGAACCTGTTTACTTGTTATTGATTAAACATACAGAGGCATTCAACTGTGTGGATCATAACAAACTCTGGAGAGCATAGCAAAGATTGGTAGTTCTGGAATACTTACTTTTGCTCATGTGGAATCTGTAAATAGACCCGGCTTCCCAAGAAATCAAGTAGATGCTGCATGTAAAACTTGAACCCAGTGAGAAAGCAATCAAATATGCATATGGTATATATTTCCATCATAACTTTTCTGAAATCTTCAAAAATGTTATTGTTTAATAAGAATGGAACACGAAGCACATGATGACCTGAAGCAATGTGTAAATAAACCCTTGATGAGATCCTGAGTCAACAAAAAAAAATTTACTCTACAGGACATTTTGGGGACAAGAAGAGAAATTGCAATATGGACTGTGTCTTTGAATTAGAGTGTCCAAGTTTAATTTTTCCATGCGACAGTGATATTGAGGCAAAGTCATAGGGCACCTTTTTCTCAAGAGGTAGTTGTTAGAGTTTTTAAAGATAATGCATGATTATGCCTGCAAGTTATTTGGAAAAGGTCCAAGAAACCGTGTGTGTGTGTGTGTGTTGTGTGTGTGTATAGAGAGAGATAGTAGAAAAAATATTTAGAAGTTGATTTAAAAATTTCTTCTGTGTTAATAGCCTTGTTCTAAGAGTTAAGTGAGGTATTTGAAAACAGCTTTTAAAAAGTTCGAGGGGAGGGGTAATGCAACATACAACAGTGGGGACAATTATTGAATAGAAAATGTCATTGTGAAGTGCCTGCACTTTAAGGAATCATTACTCCAAGCATGGATACCCAATCTGAATTATCAGTATAACCTCGGGACTTATTAGAAATGCAGAATGCCAGGCCACCTCAGACACAAAGAGTGTTCATCATCTTCATCTTCACAAGACCCAGGAGTTTGGGATGTATCTTAAAATTTGAGAAGTTTTGCTTTATCATACAAGTGTGATCATTCTGTGCTTAGTGGAGTAACCTGACAATAGAGGTGCTCAATGGCATCGTAGGATGAGGGAATGCGCTAGAGCTAGGAGAAAAAGCAAGAGCAGCATCCGTGAAGCGAAGATTCGGTTGTTTGCTGGCTTGGGGGAGCACAGAGCCAAACGACATGGCCAGTCTGAAACTCTGGTGGTGCCTGAGCATGTATGGGGAGCCGGGAGGATTTGGGCAGGACCCGGCCTTACCCATACCAGAATTGTAACCATCCTTATCAAAGCAGTGTCTGCGGGCAAATTGATCTCTAGGTGGTGTGCATAGGAAGATAAATAAGACATGTTTTTGTAGCTCGGTTAACGTCTTCGGAGGGAAACTAAACCTGGTGGGGGGAGAACAGAGAAGATGAGATTTTTTCCTCTGGTCAAAAGTGAGCCCCAGGGGGAAAATAGGGTTAGGGTTATTTGAGGGTGTTATTATATTTCAGCGTTGTTCTATTTGGACCACCCAGAATCCATTCTACCTTTTGGTAGCAGTGTCTTCATTTATAATTGGCTAATTTCAACCCCCTTAAGCTGCTCTCTACAAGATCAGTGGTTCAGGCAAAGGGCCACTGGGAGCCTCCCTTGATGGACTTGCTCTAAGTGTGGCCCTAAAGGCAGAAGAGACTAACTGACTTCCACTCAAACCCACTAGCCACTATGTGCGACAAAGACAATGCTGTCTGCTTCCAAAAATATTTACAACTTCAGAAACCCCATGGAGCAGTTGTCCTCCATTCTGTAGGTCTCCTACAAGTCAGAGCGACTGTCTGATAGAGGGTTCTAGTGAATGGTCTTGTCAAAACTTTAAAACCAGATGCAGCTTGATCATCAAGTGGGCTTCTGGCAAAACCCCAATTAGATTCCCCAGAATCTTAAACAGAGTCATACAAGATTTTGTTAGTTTTGTTTTAAAATATTTATCATTCATTTTCCTTTTTGGACCCTTTAACTATTAAGTAACCCTTGCTGTGAGATCAGGAGCCCTATGGCTTAGTGGTTGTGAGCTGGGATGCTGACTGCAAGGCCAGCCTTTCAAAACCACCAGCCCCAGAGGAGAAAGCAAGGGTTTTCTGCTCCTGCGAAGAAGGATAGCCTGGGAAACTTAGAGGAGCAGTTTAACTCTTTCCTTTAGTTTCACTGAGTTAGAATTGTCTCAGTGGCAGGAAGTATTTGGTTAGCTCTGAGACCCCTGTCATTTCCTACTGTGATTTTTGGAGACTACTTCCCATTCCATTCCAATAAATTCCCATTCTATCCAAGTGAGTCAAAATTCCTTTCTGCTGCTTACAATCAAAGAACCATAACTGAAATAGGTCTTGGGAAGGTGTGATAGTCTGGGTAGACTAGAGAAACAAATCCATAGACATGCATATGTGAATATGAATAAGTTTATACACAAGAGGAAATGAGCATTGAGAAAACATCCCTGTCTAGTCCAGATCAAGTCCATAAGTCAGCTATTAGCCCATATGTCTGACAGTAATCCACAAACTCCTCTGCAAACTCACAAAATAGATGCAATGATGCCTAATGCAGGAAAATCGCAGGTCAGTGGGTAGAAAGTCCTTGGATCCAGTGGTGTTGTAAGCATCTCAGGGCTGGCAGGGGTCTCCACATGGCTGCTTCAGCACCGGGCCTACATCAGGGTAGGTGCATGTGGCTTCTCCTCAGGGATGTCTCACAGGAAGTGAGCCTTATCAGTCGAGTGTCTCCAAGGGAATGAACAGAGATAGTGTCTCCATCTCTAAGATGATGCTGAGCCTACATTTCCCAGAATTCTCAGAAGAACACACCCACACAGAGGTCTCATTGGCTACCTACCTTCAGAGTGACAGGCTAAACACCACCGCTGTACTCTTAATCCTCAAATTGACACCAGATTATGTGAAGGCCACAGAAGGGTCAGCCAGTTTCTTTCTCCTTTTCCATGCAAAGTGCAGCCCGAATTTCTCATTGGAATGACACCAAGCGGGCCCTCAACATGTTTCTTTATCACGGGCTGCCCCAACACTTATTCTCCACCACACAGCACTCAGCGGAGAGATTAAAAAATATGAGGGAGACGTCAAAAGTTTTGTAGAAAAATCCCATTATCTTTTCATTTCATTTTTCCATGAACTTATTGTAGGCCCTCCTCAGGTTTAAATCCTCCAGTGGCTACCTACTGCTTTTACAATATTATCCAGAGTTCTTGTCTTGCCTCTGGGTCCCTCCATGCCTACGTTTCCTGTCACTGCCCAATAAGCCACAGCCACACAAGTGACTACAATGGGGACTTACAGGAGCAGCTACCTTAGAAGAAGTTTGAGGTAAAACAGCAAATCTTACTCTGCTCCATTCCACAGGATGTGCAGGTAGCAGAGGCTCAACAGCTGGTTTCAGGCCTGCTACAGCTCCTTTGTCAGGGCCTTTGTGGTACTTTGGTTACAAGTTGGGTTATTAACTTTCAGGTCAGCAGTTTGAACCCACCAGGAACTGCAAGGGATAAAGATAAGACTTTCTACTCCTGAAAATTTCTACAGCCTCAAAAACCCACAGGGAGGGCAGGAGGAAGGTAAAAGGAAACAGGAAAGATCCAGGAAGCAAAGCTGTGGGAAGAGGTATAAACATAGTGTGCACATATATAAATACATTAATTCATAAAAATACAGGTATTGACATATGTATATCTATTTATATGGCAATAAATTGAGGTAATAGGCAGACTTTGGGTCTCTGCTCAAGCCCTGCCTCAATGAAGAACACTTTTTTCTAACAGCTTGGCATTCTGTGATACTTCTTCTCCTGGCAAGATCACTGAAGACAAATAGGTGCACAAGCAAATGTGGTGAAGAAAGCTAATGATGCCCGGTTATCAAAATGTATGGTATCTGGGGTCTTAAAGCAGCCATCTCGTTGGGAAGCAACAAGCCCACACAGACAAAGCACACCAGCCTTTGTGTTCATGAAGGGTTGATGGGATCAGGTAACAGGTATCAGAAGACCCAAAACAAACAAACAAGTCATATTGTTGAGAATTAGGGATGTCAGAAGAGAGACCCCCAAACCCATCTCTGGACAATGACATATCTCTTCACAGAAGGGTCACAACGAAGAGATGATTTTACCAGGAAGAAGTAGAGTACCAATGAAACACACACTATTCCTCTGGTTCTGTGAGACTTCCTCCCCCCCCCGACTATCATGACCCTTGTCCTGCCTTTAGGTCCTGGCTAGACTGGAGTATGTACACAGGTACAGATAAGAACTCAGGACACATAGAATCTAAGTCAGATAAACTCCTCAGGAACATAAATGGGAATGATACCAGGAAGGTAAAGGAAGGAGGAAGCGGGGAAGGAGGGCAGGGGAAGTTGATCAGAAAGAGCTACACATAAGCACAAACAACAAACACAGATACACACCAGGGGTATGAACAACAGAAAGGAGGGAAGGGAAACAGTGTTTGGTGTAAGATATGAAAATAATAACAATTTATAATTTATCAAGGAGTCAGGAGGATGGGTGGGGGAGAGGGAGAGAAAAAAGAGTCGATATCAAGCACTCAAATAGAAAGTAAATGTTTAGAAAATAATGATGGCAACATATATACAAATATGCTTGAGATATTTGATGTATGGATTGCTATAAGAGCTGTAAGAACCCCCAATAAAATGATCTTTAAAAAAAAAAAGAAAGAAAGGGAAATTTGAATTTAAGAAGAAGTAAAAATTGGGACTGTTAACATGCCAAAGTGACAAAGAGCCACTGCCTTATTATAAGAGTATAATTATAGCTGAGTCCTGGTGGCACAGTGGTTGTGTGTGGGACTGAGGCCCACAGGGTTGGCAGTTCAAATCCAGCAGCAACTCTCCAGAAGCAAGGCTGGACTTCCTACTCCCACCAGGGCAGTGATGTAGAAAAAGAAAGGCTATAATTATACAATAAAAGGGTATTCCTTACAAAACTAAACCCAAAACACACCCACACAAGAATAGTTCTAATATTTCATTTTGGGCCACTATGAATTGAAAGCCACTCATTGGAAAAGAACTTGGGTTTGGGAATTCGGGGTCAGTGCCTCTATCGTCTGAACCACTGCCCCCCTTTCCACTCCCTTTCTCCTCCCTCTTCACACTCAAACCCAAGTTCATGGTGAGAAAACAGGTAAGGGCACCCTGTGGCTAGGCCAAATTGAAAAGTCAGTGGCCTGGACAACAGAAATTGCTAGAGACTGGGAGCAGGACAGAGTGGAGGCAATTTGGAAAGGAAGGGTTGAATCTTGGAGACAGAAGGACAAAGGATAACATCAGGTTCAGGTTTAGGATACATCATGAAAAGTTTACGTTTGGGGGAAATTGTGCCCAGAGAAGAAAGGGACAGGACTAAATAGGGGAGGTCAAACTGCAAATGGGCTAGAAGCATTTTGCTACTTGAGGTGGTTGCAAAGGGCAGAGGCAGGAGCAGGGAGAAGAGGGCCCTGGGCAGTCCAACTTGGCTGACTTGTTGTGTGTGTGGCCCTGTAGGCAGAAGAGATTAACTGACCCCAGCCCCAGCAACAATAACCCACCACTCAGCACAGTCTTCATCTTAAAGATTACAAATCACTGTGTATGTCTAGAGCTTAATTTTGTATCAGTTTTTATTCATGAACCACATTTCTGCAAAGACATTAATCCTCACTCATTACTAAGTGCACTGTCAGCTTGATAATTCACCAATGTGTTTTTTGCGTGTTATGTTAGAACAAATAAGCTTCTTAACAGGTTTAAATGACATTCATCCTTTAAATTTTCTCCTACCCAACTAAAACAAAAAGGTTGAGGGATGTGTAAGACAGATGTGATCACCTCTTTATTCTCTGGTTCTCTATCTCTCTCCCTTGACCCCTGATTCTGGATGTGGGTTGGATTGGGGCCTGTTGATTACCTTAAGAGGAAGCCCATTCCCCGAGGAGATCTGTGAGGATAGGGGCCAATAGACCTTGTTTCAAATAGCTACAAATATAGCTTCCATTTTTGTTGGGACCTTTGGAATTTGAATACTGGAATAATTCACTACCACTCATCTGCTGGCATAACAAATATAGCAGTGGCCAATACACACCAAAACAAACTAAAACAAAACCCGTTGTCATGGAAACTACAGCAAGACCTAGAGATCCTTTAGGACAAGTAGACCTGCCCCTGTAAGCTTCTGCCACTGTGAAGATTACCCTGAGTAGATAGTCCCACCTTCCTCCTGCTTACCAGCTGGTGGTTCCAAACTTCCCACCTCGAGCATTGCAGCTCAATGCATAACCCTTACACCATCAGGGCTTCATATGGTTAACATTACTATGCATTTATCCGATTTGTGGCTGGAAAATTAGGCATATTCTTAGGAGGAGGCAAAAATGAAGACAAGGAATCTGTTTTCGATTTGTGTTGGTTTAAACCTCTATTATTTTCTTCCTTTGTTTTTAGACATGCCTTGAAGCTTACCCTTTGGTCTGATGAGACATCTATTTTCCTCTAATATGTGATTCTGTGAAATAATCAAGGTTATACACAAATATTTATGTATTCTTATAAGTATGCTAATTTTTGATATTTTAGACTGGTGAAAAATTGAGAACAGCCTAAATGTTCAACAATAGGGAATTAAATGTGATGGGATATTTTATAAGCATTTCAAATTAGTAATATTGCTTATTAGGAAAAGTAGGATAGAACTGCATATACCTCACAGCCCTACTTTTATTAAAAATGTGCTCTCTAACTAGATATGGTTTCTGCAAAATATTAATGGTGCTTAAAGTGCATGCTTTTATTTTCTTGTTTGTGTTTCTTTGTGTGTGGAGGGGGGATTCTGCAATGAATTTAAATTACCATTAGAATACAAAAATAGTCATAGAAGGCTATATTAGAGCTTAAAATCTGAGGCCCCTGGTTTGCAAAAGTCTATGGATGGCAGTGACAACTAAACTTCATTTGCAGGGTCCCCATATAAGCTACGCCTCCATTGAACTAATTCTGTTTAGTAACCAAGGAGGTCAATAATCTTGCCTTCAGGCAGTGTCTTGGAAAGTGGATTACCTCCAGCCCTCTTCTGTACTGGGGAACATACACAAGGTCGCAGAGTCATGAATCATGCCCTATCAGTCTCTCCTTACTGTCTTGCTCAGAGGACATTGGGCCTATCTAACCATGTCCATGACCCATCTTTTATGTTTATGTGGAACTTGTACATGGGTCAAGAGTTGGTCGTGCAAATGGAAAAATGTTTAATGTATGGTTTAAAATCAGGAAAGGTGTTCATCACAGGGATGTCCTCTCCTCACACTTATTCAATCTGTATGTTAAGCTAATCAACAGAGAAGCTGAATATGAAGAATTTGGCATCAGGATTGAAGGAAAACTTCTTTCACAGCCTATGATATACAGATGACACAACCTCCCTGCTGAAGTGCAGAGGACTGGAAGCACCCTCAGATAATGGACCGCAGCCTTCAGTGTGGATTACCACTCCACAGAGAGAAGACCCAAAGCCTCCCAGCCAGACCAATAGATAAGATCATGCTCCGTGGAGAAGAGGGGGGGCTTGCCAAGGGTTTTGTCTTGCTTGGACCATTGTCTATGGAAACAGTAGTCAAAAGACAAATTACATTAGGTAAATCTACAGCACCAGACCGCTTCAGAGTTTTGAAAAGCAAGGCGTTACTTTGACGATTAAGGCCGGCCAGTTCCAAACCATGGCATTTTTCTGTGGCCTCATTTGCTTGTGAGAGTTGGACATTGAATTGCAAAGACTGAAGCAGAATTAATGCCTGGGAAGCGAGGTGCTGGAGAAGAACACCCAAAGTAAAATGGCAAACCAGTCTGTCTTGGAAGAAATACAGCCTTAGAGGCAAGGATGGCAAGACTTTGTCTTACATACTAGTTCCTGGTGAGGACGTCATACTTGGTAAAGCGGAGGGATGGTAGAAATAAAGACGGCCTTCCATGAGATGGGTCAACAGGAGCCGTTGCAGCAGTGGCCTCAGGCATGGGAACCCTTGTGAGGATGGAGGAGAGGCGAGCGGATCTTTGATGGGTTCAAACCGACTCAGTGGCACCGAGCCACAGCACCAACCTGCTTGTGAATCTCCAGACGCCCTTTTGACCTCATGTTAATGGCCTCCTTTAAGCAGATGATGTGTCTGTGTCTTTGCATTGTCTTTGTTACTTTAAAACTTAAGTTCTAGATGAGACTGGACTCTTGTGGCTGAAAACATAGCCTGAGAATAGTCTCGAGGTGGACACTGAATTTACCTCCCTCTGAAAGGAGCTCTCCACTGAGACCTGACTCTCAAGAGGTTTCTCCTATCAGAATCCCTATAATCGGAGCTGCTTGGAGCCCTGGGGGCCTGGGGTTTAACCCCCGGAGGCTTCCTTACCCCCAACTCTACCCTGCCCTGTAGAGTCACTGTGAGTTGAAATCCGCACAAAGACAGGTAGTTTGATTTCTTGTGTTTGGGGTTCTTTATGGTATAAGCCGACGATGGAGGCGGGGTGCACTCTCACTTGGGTGATTTTATTACAATTCAGGTAGATTAAATAAAACAAATATCTCCTAAGGATGATGCTTTGGATTGAATTGTGTCTCCTCAAATGTTCTTGAAAACATGAAAGTGAAAGGTGATGGAATTCTGTCACAGACTTTTCCATGCCTCCACCCCTCCCCCAATGGACCATTAACCCTAGCCTCATATCTGCGGTCATACCCCCATTTGATAGTGGGTTGTCTTTATTATGTTAAAGGAACCAGATTTGAGTGTGTGTTGGGGGAATATGTGTGTGGGGAGTGTAATTCTCAATATCTTGGGTCAACAAAAGAGATTGGAAAAGCCAGGGAAAGTAGTAGAAATGAGAGACATGCCACATTACATGCAAATCGCCCAGAGAAAAGCTCAGAAAAAAAACAAAGGTGCTTCCTCTGAGGCCATGCATGAAGAAAAAGCTTCCCGTAGAATGAACACGCTGCATTCTGACTCATGGTGATGCTCTGTGCATCATAGGAAAATTGTGGACAGACCCCCCCCGCCCCCCGCCACCGACACACACACACTCAAAGTATTCAATGGCTGCTCACAAAGTCTTTCCTCCAAGGTTCCTCTGAGTTGGTGCGAACCTCCAACCTTTCTGTTACCTATTTGCACTAGCAAACTAGAAAATCCTTTTCCTCTGGGCTGGATCTTATTTATATTTATTTAATCACAATAACTTGGTAATTACAGTGTGCACACACACATATACACAGACCAAAAAAGTCAAAACAACACAGGTTTTAGGTTTCCTATCAATTGCAGTCCTTAAACAACATCTAGGAATTACTCAACTCTCTGTACTCCTCTCCCTGAATGTATGAATGTTCATTTGGTGGCGGGAGGGGGGAGAAGGAGGAGGGATAGGGCATGAGGGAGGGGGTTGTTATGCTTCCTGTGATCTTCTTAAGGACTAGATTCAGGATTGAAAGAATATAAAATTTAATGACAATCTTCCCCCATTGTGAAATCTCATTACAATATTATTGACTTTAGTTGGGATATAAAAGGATGAATTTCCCTCTAATTACAGTAGGGAAACACACACATGCACATATGTATAAAACATATTTAAAACACACAAGACAACTGAACCAATAGATAAGATCATGATAAATTGGGAAAGATGGGATTTGATCCTTGGCAAACCCCACTTGTTCTCTATCAAGATGTTATCTATTGGTTCCCTTCTGAGGGAATTTATTGGGTCTTATTTATATGAAGTTCTACCCCATTCAGAAAACTCCTTTATTTTCATCAGCAAGTGTTTCAAGACTTCTTCGTGTTTATCAAGCAAGGTTGTATCATCTGCCTCATGTAGGCTGTTAATCAGCTTTCCACTAACCTTGATGCCACATTCCTTATATAAAATCAGCATCTCTAATTATTTGCTCAGCCTACAGATTAAATAAGTATGACTAGAGGATACCACCCCATTGCACAGCTTTCCTAATTTTTTTTGTTTTGTTTGTTTTTGGGCATCACTGCTCTCCAGTGGTGGGAGTAGGAGGCCAGCCCCACTGCTGGAATTGAACCTCCATCCCAGTGGGCCGCAGACCCATGCACAACCACTATGCCACCGGGGCTCAGCCCTAGCTTTCCTAATTTTAAGTCACGCAACATTCCCTTATTATATTTGCACAGCTGCCTCGATTTATGTGCAAGTTCTGTATGAGCACCATGGTAAGGTGTTCTGGAATTCCCATTCTTCTCAAGGTTATCCACCATTTGGTATGATCCACAGAGTAAGTATCTTGCAGCAAAACACAAGTAAACACATCTCTGGTATTCTGAACTTTCAGACAAGGTCTCCCTGACAGCAGGAATGCTATCTCTTGTTCCACATCCTCTTCTGAATGCAACCGGAACTGCAGACAGTTCAGTGGCAATGTACTGTTATAACCATTGTCGGATGATCTTCAGTAAAACTTGACTTGCATGTGATATCAATGGTCCTGTTCTATAATTTAAGCATCCTGTTGGGTCGCTGTTCTTTGGAATGTGTACAAATATGGATCTTTTCCAGTCACTTGGCCAACTAGCTGCCATGGATGAATGAGTGCTTCCAGAGCGTCATCCATTTCAATTGGTATTCCACCCGTTCCTGGAGCCTTGCTTGGGGCTGATGCTTTCAGTGCAACTTCAACTTCTTCCTTCAGCACCATCGGTGCTTATTCCCCTGCTACCCCCTAGAATTGTGGCAGGTCAGTTAGTTCTTTTTGGTACAGTGACTATTTTTGTTCCATCCTCTTTGGATGCTTTCTTCCCCACTCAGTATTTTGTCCATAGAATCTTTCAATATGACAGCACCAAGCTTGAATATTTTTCCTGATTTCTTTCAGTTTAAGATATGCTGACTATATTCTTCCTTTTTCAGTTTTCTACCTCTAGATCTTTGTACATTTTAACATAATCCTTGACTTTGTCTTTGCGAGCTATGCTTTGAAGCTTTCTATTCAACTTTTTAACTTCCTATTTTTTTCCATTTGCTTTAGCTATACTAAGGTTAATTGCAAATCTTAGAGTCTCTTCTGACATCCATTTTGATCTTTTCTTTCTCTCATGTCTTTTAAATGATATTTTGCTTCTTCATAAATGATATTCTTGATGTCTTCGCATAGCTCATCGGATCTTCCATCATTAGTTTTCAAGGTTTCAGATCTGTGCTTGAGTTGTTCACAAAATTCAGGTGGAATAGCTCAAGATCATATTTTGACTCTAGTGGATAGATCTTAATTTTTTCACCTTTAAATTGAACTTACATATGAGCAATTGATGGTCTGTTCCACAGTCAGCCTGTGGCTTGGTTTTATCTGCTGAAATTGAGCTTTTCCATTTCTCTTCCCACAGAGGTAGTCTATTTGATATTTGTGTATCCTGAGAAGGTTCATGTGTCTAATCACTTTTTATGTTGTTGAAAAAGACATTTGCTATGAAGAAATTGTTGGTCTTGCAAGTTTATATCATGCGATCTCCACCTTAATTTCTGTCTTCAACTTCTGTTCCTTCTTCTTTGTATCCAATTTTTGCATTCCAATTGCCAATAATTATAAATACATCTTGACTGCTGATCAATTTCCAACTGTATTCATTCGTAATTTTTTTCATTTATTCATCACTGGCTTTTGTAGTAGGTGCATAAATTTGAATAATAGTTGTACTCATTGGATTTCCTTGATGATGGATAAATATAACAGACAGACTGTACTTCAACATTGATTTTACAATGTCCTTTTAGACAATGAATGCAACACCACTTCTCTTGATTATGTAACTCTGGCATAGTAAATAATACGATCTTTTATTTGGGGGGGGGGGCATCACTGCTCTCTGGTGGTGGGAGTAGGAAGCCTAGCCCCATTGCTGGAATTGAACCTCCATCCCAGTGGGCCACAGTCCCGCACACAACCACTACGCCACTGGGGCTCAGCCCAATAATACGATCTTTTGAATCAAAAAGTCCACTTCAGCTCATGAATGCCTGGGATATTGATTTCTATGCAGCGCATTTCATTTGTGGCGACTTCCAATTTTCCTCAATTGATGGTTCACACCGTCCAAGTTCTGATCATCGGTTTGTTTTAGCAGCTGTTTCTTCCAATCATGAGTAGTGCCTCATCAGCAGATGAAGCTCTCAAAGGCTTCTCCCCCATAAGCTTTACCTGGCTCAGGTCACCGTGGTCAACTCCATTCTGAGAAGTCAGCTCCTTCTCAGTCCCATTTCGAGAGCCCTGGGACCACCTTCCCGCACGATCTCTGACAATGTTCTGCCTCCATTCATGAGGCCTACAGGATCTGACAATGTTGTGAAGCTCTGCATGAGCATTCCAGTGGCTCCTGCATCTGAAGCAGGGAGCCAAGTCCTTGCTCATGGTGTGTTCTTAGTCTAAAAACTCCACAGAAACCTGTGGGTGGTTGACATTGCAGTGACATTGATAGCGTCTACCAACCCATAGGACACCACAGTCTGAAAGGAAAGTGAGACCTACGGCTGTAGAAAACATTTTAACAAAAACAACGGGGAACAGAACTTTTCCTTTTCACCTAGGGTCCCTGCACTGGATGTCTATTAGAACCAGGGGACACAGAGACCAAAAGTCCTCCCCAAGAGCTGCCACCCTGAATTCAAACGTCCATCCTCCCAAACTGAGAGAATGGCTGGTTGTTAGAGCCGCCCATTTAGGATATAGCAGCAGAAAGTAACCAGAAGAATATGTTTTTTAAAGGGGCTTATTTAAGAAACAGCCACTTTGATAGGAGTACTGGTCACCTACTGGTCTAATATTGGTCTGCATTCCACAAGATCAGCAGCTTGAAAACGCCAGCTGCTCCAGGGGAGAAAGATTGGACTTTTCTCCCAGAAAGAGTTACTATCTTGGGAACTCACAGGAAAGCTCTCCCCTTGGGGCTTTCCATGGTGATTCTTTCATCAGAACCAGGAGACTCCGTTTGTGGAACAACAGGATGAGAACGGCAGGTCAACCCAGGAGAGGGATCCTTTCTTCTTCTCTGGCAACAGTAGCCAACTATCATCTCCCCAAACTCCTCTGGTGCTGGATAGTTATAAAGCATACTGTGATATTTAATTATAGTTTGTCATGTCTGTTCTTAATATGTCTGTAAAGCAATTAATGATTGCAAGATTTTTAGCCCCTTGCACTAAAAACCATGGTGTGCCATTTAAAGAAGAAATTATTTTGCATGGCTTTTTTTTTTTGCAGACTTCTGAATATATTGCTGATAGCCAAATAAAAAGGATAGGCATGGAAATCAACTTCACAACAGCATGCCGACGGCATTGTTAAGCCACATGATCTATGCATGAAAACGAACATCTTTAGAACCTCTTATGTCTACTTCTTTTATGACAACAATATATGTTCCCCATCACTTGTAATTCTGAAGACACCCTACACACTGGGCTATGCGATAATCTATCAGTTTGTGAAGGACTGAATCCAGCCGTGGTGGTCTTAGTTAGGAAAACGAAACAACATGGAAAGCCCAAAGATCAAACTCCTAGCAAATGGTCCCGAAACCATCACAGTGTCCAAAAATGGCAAAGAAACCAAAACATTGGCACTCAATCATAATGCTTTCCTGGCTCAAAGGGAACTGTTTGTTGGTCACTTACAATCTGCATTCTACATGTCACAAGTCTCCAATTTCATTTTCAGTAAGAATCAATTCCAAATTACCAGGGAAGGCAGTTACTTTGCCCACCTGCTCTACTGAAACGGCCAAGAACTTCATAAGGCAGGACTTTCCACAAACCCCTTGTCCAATTGCACCTAAATATGTGGGTTTGAATAACTTGCTGAAATATTTGGACCTACACTTCCCAATACATAACTAGAGAGCAATATGTTCATCTGGAAAATATAGACATAATAACCATTCAATGATTAATTATAAGATAGTTGTGAGGATGAAATCCTATCATGTGAACAGATTTGCAAACTGTGAAATGTGATATATTATTGACAATATTCATAGCACAGGGTTATGTTAGACATATTCTCACAGGACAGAAATGGATTTAACTCACCTGTTTTCACCGAAGGCCATGAAGACCTCTCAGAAATGGTCACCAAGCTGCTTCTTAGTGTTATGGATTAAATAGTGCCACCCCCTCCAAAAAAAATGGACTATAGAAACTTTAACTTGCAGCACCTCTGAACATGACCTTGCTTAGAAATGGGTTCTTTGAATATGTTATCAGCTAACCCAAGGTCATTTCAGAGTGGACCTGAGTCCATTCCCTAAAGGAGAAGAACAGACCAAAGAAAGAGATCCACAGAGATGATAAAACTGTACCTACAAAACAAGGAAGGTCAAGAAATGCTTACAGTGACCAGAAGTTGGTGGGGACAGAAGGATCTTCCCTGTGAGGGATGATCCCATGAACTCAAGAACCCAGCTGGCAGCATCCTGAATTCAGGTCCTCCCCTTCAGAACCTGAGATCAGATATTTCCATGCCTGACACCCGCCAAGTTTACTATGTTGTGTGATCGCAGCCCTAGCGCCTGAATATGCTACTAATAAGAAAATCTCACGACGTCGGATATCGTGAGTGAAATTATTACGTGACCAGATTTTAAGCGGGACACCATTGACCAGGGGGGATTAAGACTTTGGTCTCTAAGGAGCAAGAAAAATGTTCATAGAACCCCAAAATAGTATTGTAA
>PVJH01008472.1:0-85073 GCA_004026705.1 Nesogale talazaci | reverse complement strand
AGTCATGAGTCAGCGTGAGTTAATATTACAGAGCTGAGCGCCACCTCGCACATGAAAGATCCTAATTATGTTGTATTAGCATGCCAGGGGGGTGTAGCTCAGGGGTAGAGCATTTGACTGCAGATCAAGAGGTCCCTGGTTCAAATCCAGGCGCCCCCTTATTTATGTGCCGATTTGAGAGCGAGTCCTACCCCCTACTCCCTCCCTGGGCCCTCGGCAAAAGGTTAGCAGTCCCCTGTGCTTGGAGTTTGAAAGAATTGGTTATTACCAGTTTTAAATTCTAACCTCCACACCATCTTTTTGCCCTTTGTGGAGGAAAAACTCATGTAGCGGAATAATAAAATAACATCCTCTATCCTTGGTGGGAGAGAGAGCGGAATGGGTGGAAGCGTTAGGCCTCCTAAGGGCACCCTGTGGTGTACAATAGAGTTGACTTCTGCCTCAAACCTTGCCCTCCACTTCTCCCCTGTCAGGCATATGTCAGGCTTCTCCCCTGTCCTCTGGTATGAGGTTTGACTTCTGACTAAAACCTCCCCCACACACTAGGCACATGTGTGACTTCTCCTGGAGGAAACTAGAGTGAACCTTTGCAGTTTGATTTTAGACGCTATAATCCATTCTGGCTCATCCGATCCATATCCTGCGGACTTGAATTGAGCAAACAGATTGAGTTGGGTTCAGTTCCTCCTGTTGGGTTGCCTTCTCCAGGGCTGGCCGACTGTCTGTGGGCTGAAGAACAATCCCACCCAGGATGGGTGGGTCCCTTGGACATGATCCTCTGATCTGTAGCCGGCGCTGGCTGAGGAATTGCTGACAGAGAAAGGAGCAGTTTCTGACTTGATTTTCCTGAGGAGAGAAAGTTCCCCATCCAAGGTGGCAGTGTGGTGGCAATTTGTTTTAGAATTCACATCAGATTGGCCCCAAGGACTAGGATATTAAAGATGGCCCAAATCGCTAACTCTTTCCAGGGGCAATTCTGCTCCGTTCCGTCAGGGTCCTGGGTTCTGCAATTTGCGGCAACACCTTCCCAGCAACCCAAGGACTTTGAGGAAATGTCTCCTGTGGAGGAGCAGCCCCCACAGACAAATGGGTCCAAGGAGTGGTCATGTAATTGAGGGGCAAAATTAAAGAGACATCGCCCAGATACATCATGTGAATGCTCGCTTTCTGGACAGTCATGAGCTCAGCACCCAGATTTGCATAGACAATATATTTCCAACCAAGGCTTATATACATGCTAGGAGGGCACAAGCCCCCTTAATCACAGGTAAGAGGAAGGGGTAGTTCAATAGGCATATACACAGTCGTTAGGGGAGGAGCGAGGGGTGTGCATGCAAGAGAGAGGGGAGGCACTAGGGCATACATGAGACAGGAAGGCTTACACGTAACTACATGGGTGAGCTCTCGAGTCAGGATGGCGGCCCAACCTTGGTGTTCCCCGAGTTGGTTTCACCTTCGTGTCTTTGGGCTTCTCTCCAGGGGAACCATCCATGGTCCTTATCAGTGGGAAGGGGCTCTACTGAGGCTGGGACAAACTAGAGGGTCTGGTTGCTCTGGATGGCTGATACCCGTCAGGCAGATAACCTGTAAGCAGGTGACTTCCCAGTGTACAGTCAGTGGCCATGAGTTAGCAAGCAGCACCTTAGGCTTATAGATTGAGGGTGGCGGGCACGACACAGCCCGGGGAATAGCGTCTGTTTCCTGCAGGCTCACATGGAATGAGTGCTGGTCAGTCCCCTAGCCTAGGATCAGGCAGAGGTAGGGTCCAGAAACCACAAAGGTCCAAAAGTCATGGCTAGTCTTGCCCTTTCTGCTGAAGCTCCACCAGGAACTAGAGGCCTGGCTTTCCAGGGGAGGTGAGGCAGAACTGCACAGGGTACTCTGTACACACCCAGGCAAGGAAAACTGACTGGCACCAATCCACCACAGGAGTCTGGGAGGTGCCCCAGGGAAACAAGGGGTGTGGCTTGGTTCACACCCTCTCCTAAAGTCAGATCTTAATCCCACCCAAATCCTGTCTGTTAGTAAAGTAGAAAACACCCTTCATATGGGATTATAGCCACTGGCATAGAGCACAGAAGTATAAGACATCATCTAAGGAGTTACAGCGAGAAGGGCCAAATTAACTGGTCACCACTCAAGTGGTTGTGAAGGCAAGCCTGGGGAACTGCTTCTGGAGGTTCTCAGTGGGGAAATCTTGGGGAGTCCCATTCTGCACAGCAACTGGCAGCTCTTTTCTCCTGTGTACTAGACAAGGTCTTGTGTGGGGGTTGTTGTTAAGGGCCATGGAGCCAGTCCTGATGTCAGCAGAAGAAAACCGTCCATCCTATGCTGGAGCCCATGGGGGCAGCCCCTGTGTCACTCATCAACCATGATGTCCTTCTCCAGGGCTGGGCTCTCCTGACAAGTCCAAAGTCTGTGAGAGGAAGTCTCACCATTCTTGCCTTTCGGGAGCACGCTGGTCTTATCCTTCCAAGACTGGCAGGTTTGTCCTAGCAGCAGCCCTTGGAGCACTCAGTCTTCTCGAGCACCACAAAACAAATGCACTGACTTGTCTTCAGTCTTCCTTATTCAGTGTCCAACTTCACATTCAGAAGAGATCAGGGAGACTAGCATGGCTTGGGTCAGGTGCACCTTCGTTCTCAAAGGAACACTTGCTTTTCAATACTCTGAAGAGGTCTGTGCAGCAGACTGACCCAATGCAACTCATCTTTTGGCCTTCTGACTGCTGCTTCCATGAGCATTGATTGTGGATCCAAGCAAGACAAAACCCTTGACAACAACTAGTTTTTCTCCACTTATCGTGAGGTTTCCTATTGGTCTGGTTGTGAGGATTTGGGTTTTCATTACATTGAGCTTTTATCCACACTGAAAGCTGCAATCCTTGATCTTCATCAGCAAGTGCTTCAAGCCCTCATTTTCAGCAGGTAAGGTTGCGTCACCTGCATACCACAAGTTGTTAATAAGCCTTCCTAATTCTTTTTCTTATGATCCAGCATCTCTGATGATTTGCTTAGCATATAGATTGATAAGCACAGTGAGAGGACAATGCACCTAACACAATTCGTTCAAATTACAGTTTCTGCTTCAATCCAGAAGTAGCCTGGATGGTAGGGGGGTTGAAGTGTTTTGAAGCCACAGACCACTCTGCAGGAGAAAGATGTGTCAATATGTTTCCATAGAGATTTGTAGCCTTGGAAACTCTATGGGGAATTTCTGTGTTTGTTATTTTTGTTCCTCTACTAAATGACTTTTTCCTCCACAAAGGGCAAAAGGTTGGTATGGAGGTTACAGGTTAAATTGGTAATAGCTGCAGATGGGCTTGGCATCCAAAAATAAAAGGGAGAGGCAGTATTATTTTGCACCACATATGAGCATGTTGTTGACTGAGTAATGGTATCTGGTGATATCTTCTGTGGATGGAGTTGGGGCACTCCATCTGCACATGCTGAGTAGCATTCACGAACATATACAGGAAGAAAGCGCCGTGTACAAAGAGGCTCTGGGACACTTCTCTGTCCTCTGTTCCCAAGATTAAGGATGCCTCGTGGTCTGGCTGGGTTATACATATAGGGGAAAATGCGGGAAATGATCACAGTCGCCCCTTATTCACAACCTACGGCTATGGGATCTGGACAGGAGTACTTGATCTCTGAGGAGAGGGACTGTGCCCTGCACGAAGCAATGACCCTCTGAAATGAAGTTGTGCAGGGGTTTTCATGGACACACTGAACTGCAGCTACAAGCAGACACTCTCTCAACAAAGGCAAGCATGTGCAGAGAGCAGAAGCAGACCCTCACTGGACCACAAGTGGATGTAGTCTGGGACCAGCATTCCTTAGGATTCCTGCTTGTAGGAAATGCAGAGGGGTGTGGCATGCAAATGTGGCAGCATGGGGCTCTCCCCTCTGTGGCCTCCTCCCTGAAGGCTGGCAAGGACCCTGAGTCTCAGGGACTGGCCATCAGGTCCCAGGCAAGTAGGGAGCAGAATCGAATTTAAAACCAGAGCTTTGAACTGCTTCATCCCAGGTCACTCATGACTCATGCAAAGGCACAGGAACTGACCTGAATGTTTAAAATGTCAACAAACAGAAAAGGCTACCTGATATGGGGGGGGGGGGGGGATGCACATCAAAGGCTTGTGAAAAACGCGGTCTTGTAGAAAAATACAGCCAGAAAGAATGCATAGCAATGAAATCTCTTGAATGGCAGAGGCACAAACCCTTGCACCCGACTCAGCACGGCTGTCGACTGGACAGCCCCGACCGTGCACACAAAGGCTCTCCACAGTATAGACTCAGGAGAGGGCTCACTATGCCTCCCCCACGCCTCCCACGCCAAGGCTCTGACTGTCCCTTTTCTGCTCTGCTTAGCGCTCCGGGTCACCAAACCTTAATCACCACTTGGGTCTATCCTGGTCTCTTTGGCACCCATGAACTAACGACCATGGGTTTGAATTCCTGCTCTGCCCGAAGGCACAGCCAGGCCGTTTTCCACCGCCCACGAGAGAGAGGCTGCATAGGAGGCCACTTTGGGTAAGGGAAAGAGCATACATTTGTGAGGAATCTAAAATGTGAGTTGACAGGGGGCGCCCGGATTTGAACCAGGGACCTCTTGATCTGCAGTCAAATGCTCTACCCCTGAGCTACACCCCCTATGACATACATAACACTAACTAGCTAGACCTTTACAAGTGTGTCATCCATGGCGATCCCTAGCCTCACACACCCGGATTCCCTCCGCACCCCCAGGCTTGACCGCTCCTCCCTGACTCACTGCCTGAATCTTTCAAGTTCCCCAAGAGTGCTGAGCACACAGGCCTGCCTGCCAGCAACTCCCTGCCAGCAACTCCCTGTCAGAGGCCCTTCCTTCCTCCTCCAATTCCGAACCCTGCAGGAGGGTGCCAGTCACATGACCCATTGTGATTGGTATCTCAGAATGACCAGAGCTCCTCCCCTATCCTCCAACCAGGTCACTGATTCCCAGAGAGATCAGTGGCCTTGCCCTTTAAGTCACAGGTCAATTTGGAGCAAGAACTGTCCAGGGTTTAGTCTGTCAAGTTCCTCTACCCCTACGCTACTTCTATTTCCTTGAGCTCAAACCCAAGGCCACAGGCCTTTCCTCAGGTCATGGTGGTGGTGGGTTGGAAACTGGGGAGATTGAGCCTTCTACTTCTAACAAGAAGCCATGTCAGTAGACACGGCAAAGTTTCTAAGACAGGCCCATAAACAGGTGCCAGGGCCCTCTCCTTCATAGCACAGCACCTCTTTCTTAGTCCACATTTTGTAAAATGGTTCGGCTCTCTTCCTTTATTTATTTATTTTTTTTGTTTGGGCATCACTGCTCTCAGGTGGTAGGAGTAGGAGGCCCAGCCCCACTGCTGGAATTGAACCTCCGTCCCAGTGGGCCGCAGTCCCGCACACAACCACTGCGCCACCGGGGCTCACCCCCTTTTATTTATTTATTTTTTTAAACAGCTTTCCACAGATCCCTGGGTGGTTTGCACCTACCTGGTGGTACCGCAGAAGAAAGACCTAGTAACCTAACAACCAAATTCATTGCCAAGGAGCCCATTCTGACCCTACAGTACAGAGTAGAAATGTCCCTGTGGGTACCTGAGACTGTCTGGAAAATTAACCATTGAAAACGATGTATCAGGGCTGAGCCCCGGTGGCATAGTGGTTGAGTGTGGGACTGCAGCCCACTGGGCTGGCGGTTCAAATCCAGCAGCAGCTCTCCAGGAGCATGGCTGGGCCTCCTTCTCCCACCAGAGGGCAGTGATTACCGCTCCCCCCCCCCCCCAAAAAAAAAAAAAAAGAAAGAAAATGATGTACCAGTCTGATCCCCAGCACAGGACCAGTTAGTGTAAGAGTTCCCTAAGTGTTGGTAGCCAACTTTATGGCCGCTATAAGAACACGAATAGCACCACTCATCCCCATTTGATAGACGAAGAAAGAGACTCGGAGGGATTAGGTGACTTCTATTGAATCATCCAACTAATACGTATGGGACTGTTAGTTTATGTGGCGATTTGGTTACCAATACCAAACGCACTGCCATCAAGTCAATTCCAACTCAGTGAGCCCATGCGACAGAGCAGAACTGCTCCTGTGGGTTTCTGAGACCATACGTCCTTCCAGAAACAAACAACCCCTTTTTCTCCCACAGAGGAAGAGGAGCGTTTGAATCACTGACCTGCAGCAGCAGGTTATAGTACCTAGTTATGTAACGGCACACAAGTCCACGTGCTGCTGCGATCGTGTCGTGCATCTCCTATCTGCTCCCTGTAAGGAGATCATCCTCAGTAATGTGGATGGCTCTCACCCAATGAGTTGAGACCCCAGAAATCAAAGACGGAGGTTTCCTGGTAGAATACCTGCCTCAGGACTGCAGAATAAAATCAAGCCCTCATTTCCAGGCTTGCACAGCTCACAATGGCATGCACGGAGCAATCCTCCAGGGGACACTGATGCCCATAGTAAGCACCCCTGTGTTTCAGGTCTAGTCTCAGCAATGAGAGCACAGCAGTGGGTCTTAGACTCTCAAACAGCATCGGTCTCAAAGATCCAGGGTGTCAAGGAAGTAAGTAAGACCAGGTCATCACAGACACTGGAAATACCAGAGGAAAATGAAATAAGTGAAAGATGATGGCTGTGAGCCTAGGGAGTCAAGGTAATGACAATTTGAATTAAAGTCTGAATGATAAGAAGCAAGTCATGCGCAAGTCTGGACTTGGAGGATTCCTGGCAGAAGGTAAAATGATTGCAAGGACCCCAACCTGCCTGCTCCCCAACCCCAGCCTTCTATGTTCTCCTCTGCAGCTGTTGTCATTGGTGCTGTAGATTCTTGCCAGTAGAAAGTTGGTCTTGGAAAGCCCCAGGGGCAGTTCTACTCTGCCCTCGAGGGTCACTGTGCGTCAGAACTGATTCGATGCATTGTTTGCTTTGGGATTTTGAATCTCGGTGTAAACAGCTCTGCTAACAGTGTGGGGAGGTATCAGGCTACCAACTCAAAGTTCAATGCTTTCGAACCACCAACTTGCTGTAAGCATAAATTTAAAATGACATTACTAGACTGTGAACCGGAATGGAAGATGCCCCAAACATACACTAGAACCAGACACATATGTTGAAAGAGCCACTCTCACAAAATACTTACATGCAGCAGGAGAACACTGTACTCCTCTGTCTCTGTCTCTCTCTCTCTCCCCCCCCCCTTTCTGTGGTTAATGCTTGCTTCTCTCTGCACTTGGTGATCGTTGAGTTTCCAGGTGCAGGAGGCATTAACTCCTATAAGGACGTACCCTGAGCACAGTCAAGGACATTCTTTGAAGGCATTTATCTTCCTTCAAGATGCTGCCAAAGCATCAACCTCAGGCTGGTAACATTGACTCTTTTGTTTAAAATTTGCCTGAGATTTGAAAGTGTAATATTCTTTGGGGAACTAACTGCGCCCTTCCTGCATGAGTTATCTCCCTAATAGCCTATGTGGAGAGGGGACGGAGGGTGTAGGTTTCACTTCCATCCCTTTAGACATGCATGGCCATTGATTGCGGGAATAAACTCCAAGCCTCGCAGACATCCACACATTTTATGGGGTTTACTTAAAACACAACCCGTCTAGGGGAGATTGACCAGGCTGGCTGCTCCTGTAAAGATTTGTCCCAGAAATCCTCTGCAGATCACTGAGTTAGGAAGGCCTCAAAGGCAATGGGTTTGTATAAAAACATAAGGTTGCCACCAGCTGGCCTTGCAGCGGGGTGCGCAGGAGAAACTGCTCCCCAAACCTCAGCCAAGTGGCCAGGCGGTAGCGCACCCTGGTCTCTAGAAGAAAACAGCCAGCAGATGGCTGGGGGATCTGGGACCTGGCCTTCCAGCTGGGGCCACACCACAAGCCCACGTTTTTCCAGGAGCACCCACTTCAGGCCACGGGGCGGGGCCTTCGGGAAGGAGGACCCACCATTGGCAGTTGCTCCTCGGCGGCCCTGCGCCACCCGCCACCGAGAGGCTCCCGTTCCTAGAGCGACAGGTAGCTGTGGCACCGCGCCACCACCAAGCGACCACGTTCCTAATCAGCCGGAAGGAGAGGGCGCCACCACCGAGAGACCCACGTTCCTAGAGCGGCCGCCGCGGCGACCACCACCGAGAGATACCCAGTTTCTAGAGCGGCTGGAGGGAGGGGGAGCCACCACTGAGATGCCGATTCCTAGAGCGGCCGGCGCGAACCTCCCAGCCCGGCCAGCAGAGGGCAGCTGGACGGCCGCGCCTGGCCTCACGTGGCACGTAGAGCGAGGCCTTGGACCGGTGGCCCTGGCGATGTCGCCTACCCGTCAGACACTGCGGAAGACGTGCCGGAGGTGCTTGATCAGCCAGGGCAGCCACGCCGAGGGCTGGTGGGATCAGCCACAGCTTTCGCTCATTTATGCAGAACGGCGGTTGCGTCCTTGCGTCATTCTCTCGCGAAGCCCCTGCACCCCCTGTTGTCTGGGCTGTGATGGCCGCGCGACGTTAAGGAGTGAGAATGGGCTGTGAGGGGCGGGAGCCTCGAGAGCGCACAGTGGGGCGGGGGGGGGGGGGGGGGACCCTTTCCGGAGCCACTGCTGCCGAGACCGAGGGCCAACGGAGCAAGCTCTGACCGGAGAGGACGCGCAGAGCCCGTCACAGACAGAACGGAGTGACCGCTGAGCAGAAACGGCCAGTGGCCTTGTGCCCGCGCCATCTGCCGCTGCTGACCACGCAGGCTCCCTGTCGCGGGGGGCGGGGGAGGAGTGGGGGGAGAGTGACCTTCCTTCAAAGGGTAGGGCTTTGTCGCCACACCAGACACCGGCCAGGCGGGACACGTAGGGCTGAAATACAGGGAATGATGGAGTGCTTTTAGATTGAGGAATAGCTGTACCTACAGAAAGATGAACTTCGTGTTGGTGGGGCAGAGGTTTTTCCTGCAGTGTCGCCGCCAGTAGCTTCTTCTTTTGTCAGGCGTTTATGATCTAGTGTGTGCCTGATACCGACCCACGCACAGAAATGGAGGGCCGCCCCCGCCCCGTCCCTGGGAACAGTGGAACCCCACGCTAGACACCCATCAAGCCACCCCGTGTCAGAGTCGGGACTGCGGCTCACGTCCCAGGGATGAAGCCAGCTTGTACCTGATCTCTCCCTCGTCCTACACGTACATGCGCTGTAAAAGTAATTTGGGGGATCCTGAAAGGAGCAAGGTTCGCTGGCTGCTAAAGTTGGTAGTTTGGCCCTGCCAGCTGCTCCGTGGGAAAAAGGTGAGGGCAGCTGCTTCCATTGAGACGACAGCCTTGGAAGTCTGTGGGCGCAGTTCTGCTGTTGTACAGGGTCCAGGGTCCCTGTGAGAAGGAGTTCACAGTAGTGCGCTTGGTTTCTGATAGCTTTCTGATGGCTTTTCAAGTTGTTGCTGTTTGCGGGGTGGGTGGATTGTGGGGTCAGTTAGATTTCACGTGGCCTAGGGGCTAACCACAAGGTCAGCAGTTTGAATCCAGCAGTGACTTCTTGATAGAACACTGGCTACCTGCCTCTTATAAGCCCGGGCCCAGTAGGGTCACTGCGAGTTGGGGTTGGCTCGAGTTTGGTTCTTGTGGCAGAACATCTCCCCAGTACCATAAAGATTATGGAAATGCATTTATACCCTGGATGAAGTAAGATTTAGGTAAACACAGTCCTGAACAGACTCTGCAGGACTGGGAAAGGTGAAAGGGGAAAGCGCGGCCCAGGGCAGGCTTGTTAGGGCTGGGAGAACTGAGCCAGCAAGCCTGGCTTCCAAAGATGATTTCTTTTTTTTTTTTTTTTTTGGGGGGGGGGCATCACTGCTCTTCGGTGGTGGAAGTAGGAGGCCCAATCCCACTGCTGGAATTGAACCTCCGTCCCAGTGGGCCGCAGTCCCGCGCACAACCACTACGCCACCAGGGCTCAGCCCCAAAATGATTTCTATTGAACAAAGGATTCTGGAGCTAAATTTGATAAAGACTGTCCTGAGTCATGAGGGTGATTCTAAGTCGTACAGACACCATGTTTACAAGGGGAATGGACTCATCCAGGTTGACCCATTGAGTTTAAAAGATGTGCAGACAGGTTACAAGTCACCAGAGCCCAAGCTACTATACCATACTGTCAGGCCCCCCTCTTGGTGACCTACAGAGGGTTGAGGAGGTGGTAAATCTTCACTGGAGCAAACAGCCTCATTTTTCTCCCCCAGTGTGGTGGATGGATTTGAACTGCTGACCTTGAGGTTGGCAGTCCAATGCTTACCTAAGAGCACCATCATACTAGGCCAGGACTACTGGAATGAACGGGGCTGGGGGGGGGGGTTTGCATAAAAACAGGTATACCTACATTTCATCCTGGATTATGGGTCAAATTACCAAAGTTTTTAATTGTCAAGGGGTCTTATTTTTTTCTCCTGAAAAGATGGTGGCAAAAATTATGTAGTAGGTGACAAATAAAATGTTTTTTTTTTTGTTTTTTGGGCATCACTGCTCTCCGGTGGTGGAAGTAGGAGGCCCCACCCCACTGCTGGAATTGAACCTCCGTCCCAGTGGGCCGCAGTCCCGCGCACAACCTCTACGCCACCGGGGCTCATCCCCTTTTTTGTTACTTTTATGGAAGAGACCAATATCTTCTCTCTGAGAAATTAGGGACTCATTCAATTAAAGATTATTTTTATTGTTCAGAACTCAGAAACCCCTCCACTCCCATTTTCGTAGTAGGGAATTCAAATAAAAGTGATATTCAGTTATCTTTTTATTCCATTTTCCCATGAGTTCCTCACTGTGTGATTGTTCCACACAAATATAAGTTAATCTTCTGGTTAAAAGCATGTTGGCATGCTATCGGTGCTTATTCCACACCGAAGACCTGACACAAACTGGAGCAAGGTGTGTGTGTGTGTGTACAGTTGGAATCGAACACACTCAAGATGTCCTTTTTTAGCAGTTTGAGGTTTAATTTCTTGCAAACTTATTTTAAAATGTATAGTAAACTGTTGGTTTGACAAGGCAGTGATCAACTCAGGATAAACTAGGTTAAAGAGGAAGAAGGAAGGTTAGAAGAGGTTAGAAGGAAGACATGAGAAGGCCGTTATTTGTGCATGTTGATATTAAACTGCCCATGGGAAACTGCAAATCACTACACTGCCTCTGCTTTTGACACAGTAAACATGGTCACCCTCAGAGATGACTATTCACAAATAGGACCATACAGATATGACCACTGCAACACAGGCTAGAAACTAGAACTCTTAAATAACTGAACCGAGCCAGGCACTATGCGATCCTTGGATTGCACTTGCAGGGGAGTATAGCAAACGCCATGTTTGAGAACTTGCTTGATTTGCACAATTGAGTTTAGTGTAAATCTAATTAACCTCAAATCCTGGAAGGTACAATTTTAGTATATGTACATCCTGTAAATAGGAAACTGATAAATTTAGTTCTTAAAAGGGTTTTCTGCGTATTAGACACTGTTGAATAGAAAGGGAAACAACCTGTCCTGATAGTCATTCTTTGAATAAAATTACTGGTGAGGATGAGAATTTTCATCAGTACATTTTGTCATTAAAATCCCACTTTAGTTCGGGATTGATGACACAGCTGTCTTACACTGTGTGTTATTTGGAGACTTGGGGCAGAACTGTCTGAGGAGAGTCAGTGGGTTTCAAGCTGTGGGTATGGTGGGAGGCCGCTGACAGAGCCAGGAGGGAGGTTAGCGTTGGATGCCAAACACCCATCTCCCTCCATCAACTCCACGCACTGAGAAATACAATGGCTTCATGGATTCCAACATCAGAAACAGAGAGGGGAGGTGGGGAGGCTCTCTTGTTTTAACAGTCTCTCTCCAATCTCTCTAAGGAAGAGGGCTTGGCTTGACTCTTCCCTGGCCAGCAAACAATACTGTCAACCCCACTCTGCCCTGGCTGGGTTGGCCAAACCCCTGCTTCAAGCCATGCCCAGAACTCAACATGCATTGCCCATAGAACGGTCAGGGCTGTAAAGCAGAGAGAAATCAGAGTGTTTTGCCTTGTTTATTAAGGGTCCATGTTGAAGAAATTGGGAGGCAGTATATTATAACAGTTGTTAACAGCACAGACTACAGGTCTCACAGATGGCCAATGCATAACCTTTCCAACCTTCATCTGTAAAAGGGACAACCCACTGCCCAACAAAGGCCGATGTCACAGGGGGAAGCACCTGCTCAGTACAGTGCCGTGGCCAGGTAAGGCTCAGGAGGGACGGTGATTGACATGTTCTTATATGCAAACCCAAAGCTTCCCTTCAGGCAGGGAGTTCTGGGCTAGGGTGAATTTCCCCTCACCTCTGCTTTCTCCTTCCCCTCCACCTTGTGCTTTCAGCCAGGAGTTTACCTTCTTAGTGGCTGGATCTCATCAAGGACCCAGCTAGGAGTGATGAACAGAATTGTTTTTCATTTAAGCCTAGAAGGCCTTCGTATCATTAGGAAGGAGGAAGAGGCTGCAGCGGGTGAATAGCTTTCCAGAAAGCAGGGGAGGCCCTGGCCTGATTCACCGTTGCCCTGACAACAGCAGGACCTGGAGGGCCTCATCCCTGATCCCTTAATCTGAGGAGCTGCCACTGCAGTGTCTCCAGAGAGGCCTCCACAGCCACCTAACCAGTACTGCCACAGGCCTACAGAGGAGAACAGAGGAAGGACAGCAGAGGACACCTGCCTTGCTCCTCCCTGGATCTCCCCAGGCCACTCAAGGCTCAGCTCCACCCAGTAAGGGCTGTCCACGAAGTGCTCCTTCTCAGTTCTTGAAGTGCTTTGCATCAAGCGGTGCGTAATAGATACTAGGGGCTGTATCAAGCACCACAAAAGGCCAGGGCCCTGTACCCGGCTCTCACCAGGTGTGTGAGTGAGCCAGGGCTGACCACCATCTCTGACTGCTGATGGCAGGGCCCAACTCCCGTCTCTGGCTCTAAATGCCTTCTCTGTTGGCATCGGAGAGCCCACTCTGCTTGACCCCGTCTGCCCCAGCAAGACTGGGAACATTGCCTGTGCCATGTGGAGTTACTTAAATGGACACTGGCTGTTCTTTCAGGACCCACTTACGTGGGAACATGAGCTGTGGAGTCAAAAGGACTTGGGTTCGAGTCTTGGCTCTATTGTTTGGCTGCTGTGTGTCTTTGGGCCTACACAATCTCTGAACCTCAAGCTGTCACCCGCCTATAAAGAGGCCCACCTCAGAGCTATTCATGCAGTTCAGACGTTACTCTTGCAGTTCACAAGCCACAGGTCGACAAGCAGCAGCTGCCCGTTAAGATGGCCAGCTCTGACCTTGGAGGTGCCCCAGGGAGTGGGGGCAGGCAATTTGCGCTTAGAGCAAAGCCGGAGGCCACTATCCACTGGGCGGGCGTGGCCTGGACTCCTCTCCCTGCTCGGACCGTGGAATGAAAGAAGCCAGCTCCTCCCGAGCCCCAGCACCTCTCTCTGGGTGTCCGTAACTCCCATCCAACACATGGGAAACGAGTGTTTGTCCGAGAAGGCAGTGAGCTTGCTCGCACAGCCAGCAAGGGGTGAGGCCAGAAGTTACATCAGGTCAAGAGGTTTACATCCAGGTCAGGAGTGGGCCTGGATGACCCCGCACAGGAGACCCCGCACAGGGTCTGCTCTGCAACAGAGCAGCAGGAAGATGGGGTGGGAAGGGGCGCTCACGCTGGATATGGGGTCAGGACGAACAGGGAGGCTTCCAGAGTGGAGAGTGCTGGCCACCTAGAAGGGCAGAGGTGACACGGGACTGGAACCCAGAAAACGAGCAGTCGTGAGTCCCCGAGATGCCAGCCCCCCCACAAGCTGCCTGACCATGGGGCTCAAGCCTCCAGAAACCAGATTTTCTCCATGGTCTAGTCCCTGTCACCTCCAACAGTATTGCTGAGGGCCGCTGATAAGCCCCGTGACCACCAGAGTGATGCTTTACCAAACTCCCACTGCCCCTGGTCCTCCAGCCCTGGAGAGGACAGCTAGCAGCTCCCCCAAACCTCTGCAATCCGCTCCCTGGGAGCCCCGGCCGCCGCTTCTCAGTCCCCGTCACACTGGGGACCCTCAGGGGGCTGATTCCTATCAGTGTAACTGCTTCCCGTGCAAGGTCAAACCCAACAGCTCAGGCCTTGATTCCAAGCCAATCTTCGACATGGGCTCCGCACGACCCCTCCTTCCGGTTCTGGGTCCAGGCAATCATGGCACCTTTATCCTACCTCCACTCGCCAAGTGTCCACAGAGCAAGCCTTGCACAGGCTGCAGGCCAGTTCAGCCCCTTGGGGCTCCCGGCCCACCCTGTGCCTGTAGCCTGTCCTCTGCGGGCCCTGCCCTTACTGTGACACTACCAACAGAGACCACGGGCCTGTCTCCCCCCCCATCCCAGGCCTTCCCTCCAGCCTGGCTGTCCAGTGTTCATGGCTAGCGCCAGCAGCTCCTTCTTCAGGCCAAATGTCCCCTCACCTCACTTGAGGTCACTGGCCAGCCCAGGGCAGTATCTCCCAGCAGAGAGGGAGAGGCCAACCACCTCCCGCCCTCGGCCACCAAAAACACGGAGCATGGTTCTGCCCCAAAGGCCTTCCCAGTGGCTGGCCCCTGCTCGGTTTGCTCCGTCCTGGTCCAGGCCAGGACGCGCCCCCGCCCCCCGCCCCCACCGCCACCGGGCCACGTGCGGGGCCTGGCCGGCCTCCCCTCCAGAAGCAAACAAAAAACGGCAACCAGGAAACGCTCGTCTTTTAAAAATTACTCTATTATTATCAAAGAGAACCACAGTATCGAAAAGGGGTGGCAGTCCCGCCCTGCGCCACGCCGCACCTGGCGGCGCCGCCCTCACTCGCCCGCGTGGGTCCGCAGGTGGTACTTGAGCGACTGTTTGTAGCGGAAGCACTTGGCGCAGTGCGCGCACGGGTAGGGCCGCTCGCCGGTGTGCGCGCGCTGGTGCTCGAGCAGATGATGCTTCTGCGTGAAGCGCTTGCCGCACTCGGCGCAGTGGTAGGGCCGCTCGCCCGTGTGGATGCGCCGGTGCTCGAGCAGGTGGTGCTTGCGGATGAAGCTCTTGCCGCACTCGGGGCAGGCGTGCGGGCGCTCGCGCGAGTGCACGCGGCAGTGGTTGGTCAGCTTGGACTTCTCGCTGAAGCTTTTCTCGCACTCGGGACACTTGAAGGGCCGCTCGCCCGTGTGCGTCCGCTGGTGGCGCAGCAGGTGCGACGGGCGGCTGAAGCTCTTGCCGCACAAGCTGCAGATGAAGGAGACCTCGTGCTTGCCAGCATGCACGCGCTGGTGGATGACCAGGCTGATGTGCAGGCGGAAGCTCTTTTTGCACTCGGGGCACGTGTAGGGCCGCTCGCCCGTGTGCGTGATCTGGTGCTTGGTCAGGCTGGACTTGTGGCTGAAACTGCTGTCACATTCCGGGCATTGGTAGGGCTTGGAGCTGCCGCCCCCGCCGCCGCCCCCTCCTGCTCCCGGGGACTTGGGGCGCGGCTTGAGCGTGTGCTTGGGGTGCAGGCCGGGCGTGCGCTCGGGCGAGGACGGCGCGCGCGGGCCTCGGTGCGCGCGCTGGTGCAGGGTCAGCTGCTGCTTGTGGCGGAAGCTGGCCTCGCACTCCGCACAGGCATAGGGCCCCTCCTTGACGTGGTTGCGCTGGTGGATGACCAGATTGATCTTGAGCCGGAAGCTCTTGCCACACTCCAGGCAGGTGAAGGGTCGCCCGCCACGCCGGTTGCGTTGCTGCTGCTGGCCGGCTGATCCGCGGCCCTCGCCTGGATGCCGCTCACCGTGTGCCGTGGGCGCCAGTCGCCGCAGGCTCGGCTTGCTCAGCTGCAGCGCTGGGGGGCTCTCATCACCCTCTGGGGACAGCTCCCCGGGTAGTGGGGCCTGGTACATGCTGGCCTCAAAGCGGCTGGTCAGGTGCCCGAGGGACTGCAGGTGCGGGGGCAGCTCTTCCTCCTCCTCCTCCTCCTCCTCCTCCTCCTCTTCTTCCTCCTCCTCGTCCTGCTCCTCCGTCTTGATGATGATGCCCTCTGTTCCAGAGCCAGGGAGGGAACGACAGACAGACAGGCGAGTTAGTGGGGTCCACCACCCCTGGCTAAAACCGCACTGTGTCTTCCACCCTCACCACCCAAGAGTGGTCACATGGGTGGCCCATTTCCACTCTGAAGTCCCGGTTCCGGGGGCAAACACGCAGAAGGGAGAGGGATGCTGGTCCATCACTAGGCCAGAACCAGCCCTGAGTTCGTGCCACCTGTCAGCATGGGGTCAGGACTGCACCACCTCCCTGGCCTCATCACCGGGTCACCCATGTGTCTCCACTCTCTGAGGCCAGGGTCCTTCTCCACAGGTCTGGGAGAGGGGGCCAGAGCCTCCCTTAATAGCAAGCTGACAGCCTTGAGCCTGCTCCTTGTCCTGATGTTGGCACAGATGTGTGCTTTTCTCATGGGTGGGAACAGGGGTCACCCAGCAGGGAAGAGACACTCTTTCCTCTTTTCAGACCCACGGCACCTTATTCCAGGGCCAGCAAGGTGGGTCACAGAAGGCACTTCACAGAAGGGACGTCAAGACCAAAGAAAGGATGCCTTATTCCAAATAAGCTGTCAAAAATCATTGACCTTCTAGATCTGTCCTTTAGAACCATCTAGTTCCCCCTCAGCTGATGGAGGCACTGAGGCTAGCAAGGCCTGTGATGTGTCTGGGACCCTGTACATTTGTGGGTCAGTCCCAGCCCCAAGCAAGGCTTCCTCTTCCTCTGCACCTAGGCAGCGGCCACCTCAAGGCTCCTGCCACACGACCAGGCTGCCTCCGTACCCGGAATCCTCAGCAGGTGTGACCCAGACAATCCCAGGAACATAATGCATAAAGGAAGGAATCGGCTGCTGGTCTCCACTCATCCAGAAAGAAAGAAAAAGAAGAGAGAAGGGAACAGTTCCTAGAGAACCGCCAGTCCATCAGAGACCAGGTGACCCAGATGCTATCCCACCACCACCACCTGCTCCTAACCGGGTCCAGGAGGGGTGAGAAGAAGCCACAGTGTTGAGCTGAAGACCCCTGGGTTCTTGAGGTGGGAGGACCCTGAGATAATCACCACGAGATACTCTTAATGCCTGATATGGAAGTAACTTGCACTAAATCACAGCTCACAAAATAGAGAAGCTCTCACCCCTGCGTGATGAGGGCCTCAAAAAAAACACCTACAGGAGACCAGAAACCAAGCTCACTGCCGTCGAGTCGACTGTGATCTCAGCAACCCTCGAGACAGGGTAGACTGTCCCTGTGGGTTCCCCAGACTGTACTGCTCAGAGGAGTAGACAGTCCCATCTCTCTCCCACGGGCAGCTGGTGGGTTCGAAGTGCTGACCTTGTGGACTGCAGCCCAACTCGTAACCACTTCGCCACCAGGCCTCCTCGGACGGGACCAAACAGTCAAACTCTTCTCCTGCAAAGAGGAGAAGATGAGGGCGCAGGGGCAGGAGAGAGCCAGAAGTGGCCCAACCAGACGGGAGAGAGAGACTGAGCAAGGAACGTGACGGGATCTCTATGCAGGTTGTCAGGTAGGAGCCTAGGTTGCTGTGTACACAGCACCTTTGACACAGGGGAAAGTCAGGGAGACTAGGCAAGAGGCTGGTAACGAATTGCTGTGTTTACCCTAAAAGTGCACTTGTGTATATACGTGACAGATGAGAAACGTGGGCCTTCAGCCCACTGCCATCTGAGTCCCTCTAACTCACGGCGACCCTACAGGACAGAGCAGAACTGCGTCTTCTGGTTTTTGAGATTGTAAATCTGCACCGCGGCAAGCAGCCTCATCTTCCTCCCCAGAGCAGCTGGTGGGTTTGAACGGCTGATCTCGTGTTTAACAGCCCACAATGCTTAATCTATGGTACCACAGAGCACCTTTATTCTCTCTGAACATCACAATGTCTAACTGAGGTCAGAAGGAGACCTTTGCCCCCTGATTGCTAGACTCAAATGTCCAAACGATTGCTCAGTTCTAATAGCACAGTGAAGGCTCTCTCAGGGTAACTGGGGAACACTTAACTGCAATCTGGAATTTCTGTTCCGAAGCTTCCAATTTAGCACAGCCTAAAGTCTCCCCGCACTGGGCCGGAGACCGACCCCAGGGCAGAGGAAGAAGCCTGTCAGGGTTTGCAAACAAGAGGGGTGAGGGCCCTCTCATCAACATCTTAATGACTAACAACAATAGAACGGATGTAGGCCAACTGCTACGTAGAGCTAGTCCTTCACTCATTGAGCTGATGCTTAGACTGCATGGCACAAAACAAAACATACACAAAAACACACTTGGGGCTTTCTACCAAAATTCCAAGAACACTTGATTCCTGTTTCTCACTTTTACCAGGATCCAGAAGAAAGCAGAGGCCCCCCCAGTTCACTTCATACATCGAGTATGATCTTGTTTCCCAAACAGGATGGAGATGATTAAAGAAAAAGATAGTTCAGGCTCATTTCCCCTATGAATGTAGTTTTAAAATTCCTGCATAAAACAGTTTTTAATGCAACCCCATCACGCACTTTATAACCAAAAGAGGTGCACAGACTGGGTCTGGCCCAGGGCCCGAAGGGGCTCAGCCTCAGAAAGTCTATCTCTGGTTCGTGCCCACCCAGAGACGCCAAAAAAAAGGAAGGGAGGGAGGGAGGAAGTCTATGTCAAGCCATCCAAGACCACGTCTGTTCTTCCTCAGGCTCACCAGGAGCAGGAGATGTGGGAGAAAG
Source organism: Nesogale talazaci (assembly GCA_004026705.1). NCBI lineage: Eukaryota > Metazoa > Chordata > Mammalia > Afrosoricida > Tenrecidae > Nesogale > Nesogale talazaci. The sequence goes on along the minus strand of PVJH01008472.1, from coordinate 66,343 downwards.
GCTGAGGCTCTGTCACAGGAAGAGAGGAAGCTTTCTTCTGCAGTAAGGAGCCCCACAGGGGCCCTGCCACTGTCCTGGATGGTCACTGTCATCAGAATCCACCTGACAGCAGTGGGCATTTGTACGGATCCAAAGATTAGCTGGGAGCCTGGCAGTGAGCTTGTGCTAGTGGCGGAGAGGTGCGCAGAAAAGGAGAGGGAGGTGGCACAGCCTACTGCCATCAGTGACTGGGCTCACAGGCAGAGGCTTGGCCTGGGGGCGGGGGTGGGGGTGTCCTGCAGAGCAGATGCCCATCTTCCAGGGGGGCCGTCTTTCCATTGCCACAGGGCCACAACCCCGAGGCTAAGTCAGAACAGAGGCTCTCATTTCGCCACTATCTACACCCCTTAAGATTTGACCTTTCTCTGCGGATCAGTGAAGGGGCTGGACCACTGACCATTAAACTCATTCCTGACTCCCAAACAGACCTTTGTCAAGTCCCAGGCTGGGAGCCTGCACTCATGGCTTCACTAAGGTCCTGCTACCTGTCACCCCTCCCCAAAGCAAGGGCAATGTCCTGGGGCCCCGCACATACCTGTGCACTCTCTCTGCTGTGCCAGCATCTGTTTGAGCTCACTGAACTCACTGGAGCCCCCAGTGGATTCCTCCAGGGCGTTCTCCTGGTCCTGCATGTCCAGGTCTGGCTGCTCACCACAGGGGTCCCCCAGCTCAGAGTCCTGAAAGCCATGCTCCTCCACTTGTCCCATCAGGGGCTCAGGTGTCTCCAAACCTTCTGAGCCCTCGTCATTGGTCTGGACCTCAATCTTAATCACGATCCCGTCGTGGGCTGAGGGGAGGGGAGGCAGAAGGAGGGAGAGAAAGGTCAGAGCCAAGAGACCACAAGGAAACAGAACATTAAAGTGATCGTGAGTGAAAATACACAAATACCTGGATATTTGTAGCTTTTGCAGGACAGGGATTTTTTTATAACAGTTTTATTGGCACATAATTTACATATCACAATTTAATACTTCAATCATTCAGTCATATCGAGGAGAATTGTGTAATCATTCTCATATTAACTTTAAAATATACCCAGCCCCATGGTTAAATAGCCTTTAAAATAATTTGGGCAAACAGTCAATTCTAGTGTCCCTCCCCTTCGTTTTTTATTCCTGAAGTCCCCTTCCTCCTCCCTTCCCCCTGCAGCCCTTATCAGCCCTGGTATCAATTACCATGCATTCACTTCTCCTGAGCTTCAAAAACTGGGAAACCCCACAGAAACAAAAAACAAAATCAGAATAAGATAGTAAGGATAACAATAACAATATGAAGACCAAAGTACCAATAATGAGTAAGAAAGAAAAGACCCCCATCAACATTCAAAAAGCCAGGGAAGAAATTCGTCATGGAACAAGTAAGAGAAGCTTGCACCCAGAACCAATTCAGGTTGGGTCTACAAAGAGGTCAAGTGGCTAAGAGCTGCGTTTGAGTCGGCGTGTTCAAGATTACAACGGTCTCTGCCTGACAGTGAGGCTGTTTGGGACTCTTGCCTTTGGCTAGCATGAATCTGCTATTGGCTCGGTCTGACTAGAAACCCTGCAGATGGGTTTTGGGCTCCCACTGTCCCCCACAGCCTTCTACAAATTGGGTGCTAATAACTTTAGTTCTGTTACTTTTCCAATTGTCTTATTAGAACTTTGTAATTGTCATCTTTAGGTCACTCAAGTTGGTGTGCCTCTTCTGTGCAGTTGGTTCCTTGCTTAGATGGCTGCTTGTTTGAATACAAGTCTTGAAAACCCCAGACACTATTCTGATTGATAGCCAGGCATAGTCTACTGTCGTCACCACACTTTGCTGGAGCCCCCTTATCTTCAGAGATCCTTTCATGAAGATGAGTATCCAGCAGGGCCACGTTACCAGAATTAAATGTTCCTGAATTGGGACTAGAGTTAAGTAGGAGCTGAGACACCTGTACTTGTCCGTCAGGTTTGCACGGCTCAGGCTTACTTTTGCAGTCGTAATATGACAAAATCACAACTTATAATATCCACTCCATCAATAGCAGCCATATGCTAACCAGCAACCAACCAAAAAAGTAGAACACACACCCAAAAGGGAAAAGGAGGCAACAAAAACAAAAAAATCAAGTCGCTTCAAGCATGAAAGCAAAAACCCACTGAAAGAACAGAAGTATCCCCTGGGGTATATGTCGATTGCTCGATTATAATCCAGGAATGATTTGTGGCTCTGCCAGTTAATCTCCAGCTCCCTCCCCTCCCCCCTCCAATGCCCTTTCCTGCAGGGTCTGGTAAGAAGGTAAGTCGGGGAAAATACCGATGGGATTCACCTGTGAGTCACTACAAGCAGGATTCCCAGGAATGTCATCCTACAGGTATAAAAATGAACCCTCTGAGATGCAGAGGGAGGGATTTCATTACCAGCAAGGAGCAGGAGCAGAGCGTGGCCTCCGAACCCTGGATCTAGAAGATGGCTGTGCCATCAGAGGAGCAGGAGCGGAGCATAAAACAGAATGCCGGATTTCCCAATGCACGGAGCAAGTAAAGCTGAGTGCTTTGGGGCAGGAAGCTGGCTGGCACAGTGCAAGCCGTGGGGCACTTCATTTAGGAAGCTGCACTTGCTGATCCACAGAAGTGGAGCTGAGTGCCTGTGGGCTGAGGCCTACTTGGAGTGGCAAGTCCCTTTAGGTATTTATGAACAAACCTGAAAGAACTTTGTAATGGGTCTTGAAAACAACTCTACCTTGAACATCTCTTACTGGCATTACAATTTTGCTTACCTTGCTTAGTACCCTATAATGGTGACTATCTTTTGCAATGGGTATTAGAACCCAGAGAGAGAAAACTGAGAGCACCAATGAAGACCACACAGCCTGGAACAGCCCCCAAGTTTGTTTTTTACCATCACTGGGAAGCTTGCCTTTCTTTTTTTTATATGTAACAGTAAGACTTTATTGTTTTGTCAATAAACCATGATGAAGCTTAGAACTGGATCACCTGGCCCTTTCGCTTCTTATCTCCTCCCGGTTCAAAATGCTTGCACCGCTTAATGGCCAACATCCTCTTTGATCTGCAGTTGGGCTCAAGGCATTCAAGTCTCAACACAATCTTCTTTGTTGTATTAGCCTTCTTGCGGAAAATTGGCTTAGTCTGCCCACCATAGCCACTCTGCTTCCTGTCATATCGTCGCTTTCCCGGGGCATACAGAGAATCTGTGCCCTTCTTGTACTGTGTCACTTTGTGGGGCTGGTGCTTGCCGCACTTCTTACAGAAGGTCCGGCGGCTTTTGGGCACGTTCACCATGTTGACAGGAGCGCTACCAGGACGAAAAGAAAGGCGGGCCTGCCTTTCACAGTGGTATCAAGGGTGATCTTCTGAAGGCCAGAGCAGCCAAAGTTACCACAGGCACCAGTCTCTCCATAGCCACCATCAGCCACTCACTCCCTCGAGGGGAATAAGTACACCGCGACACACACACACACACACACACACACACACACCAATTTTATACAAATGGGATTACAGCATGCATTTTTGGTTTCCAATGTTATTTTTCTCCATGTTTCTGGAGTCACTCATGTCATATATCCATGTATGGCTACTAAGGCAGGCTAGGAAGAAAGGCCTGGAGGTCGTCTCCTAGCAGCCAAGGAAGATCTTGTCAACAAGGGTGCATCGCCACTTACCACGTATTTACTCGTGCTCATTTGGCACATGCTCCGTGTCAGGCCGCGTCCTGCTGATCAGGTGCATCGGTAGATGCAGCAGAGACCCCTGCTCATTCACCGTGCTGTCTCGAGGGATGAGAAAGACAGCACGCAGCCAGCACCGTACATAGTCACACTGTGCGTGTGACACCCATCAACAAACAAGCTCCGGCCAGAAAGTAGATTCAGACTGATAGCAACCTTTACGAGAGCAGAAAGCCTCATTTCCCTTCTGAGGAGCAGCTGGTGGTTTCAAACTGCTGACCACGGCACCACCAAGCCTCCCCGGGAGTGATGGTGAGTGCTCAGCTCCCCCACTGCTCGCCCTGGCTGAGGGCATGGGGACGGGGTGGGGGTTGGGGTGTGGGTGGGGGGACTTGGGCTGCAAACTGCAAGGCATCCTGCTGGAGAAAGAGGAGACGTTCGCCTCCCATCAAGACCCGCCATCTTATAGGACATCTGTCCTATAGGTCCCTGAATCGGCATCCACTCCACAGCAATGAGTTTGGATGTTTCTCACCTCAGCTGAAAGAGGGTCACATCGCTGAGAACTGGGATCCACTAAGCATGCTAGAGGAGCCCTGGGAGCCCAGGATGTCAAGTGTTGGGCCAAGGGCAACACCGGCAGGTCAAACACCCCAGTGGCATGATGGGTAAACGATGAGGCATTAAGGGAGAAACCCTGAGTTGCTGTTTTGCCCTGTTCTGTGGGGTCAAACAGAACACCAAGCACCTCGGTTTCCAGAATGTATCCCTACAGGCTGAAGCCCAACGCTTTATGTTTTCCCAGAATTGAGCCTTATGCTGGAGTTTGGTCTCTGCGGACAACCTCGCCTTTGCCTCCCTCTGCCGACTAACCTGCAGGGCAATCCTGAGCTCGCTCCACGTCACCAGCCTCTCTCCGCCATCCCTCCAGCTCTCCCTTAACTCTGTTGGTTTCCTGGGCCCACACCTGCCTCCTCCCTGGGATTAGGCTCCTTCACTGAGCGCCCACCTGCTTCTTATTCTCTGCCCTTCTTCTTGGGCTCCATCACCCTGCTGCCTCCACACATGAAGGAAACTCCCGAGGTCGCCACATCATGCCGGGACTGGGACCACTCGAGGCACGGACGGTGAGCACAGCTCAGGGCCGGCCACTGTGAATCGGAGTCGGCAACTTCCTAAGCACGATGTTTAAAAGCTGCGTACCCAAAGTACCCCCATGAATCCACCTTAAAAACAGCAGCTTAACAAGTCCTTTAACGAAGGTTGTCGCCGTGTGCGTTATGCGTTTTAAGAACTCTATGGGGTCAGATTGACAACAGCAAGGAGAAAGATGAAACAAGAAGCTCTAAGGGCAGCGCCTAGTTCACGGGAGGAGAGGAGCCCCCCCCCACCCCCTGCCACCCGCCGCAGAAGGGACCATGCTGACAACTGGCGGCATGGTGTGTTCAGCTACGTATTTCTCAACATCAGAGTAAACACGATCTGGAAGGAAAAACCCAATGTTTCTTTTTACCCTTTCGAATAGAGTTATACAATGTATACAAATGTACAAAAAAATTAATTTGTGGAGTACTGTGGTGGTTATGTGCTTATGTTAATTTCATGATTGAGATGTAGGGGTGGAGTCTAGCCTGTTAATCTGGCGATAGCCTTTGAGTAGCCAATGAGGCCTCCGTGTGGACACGGCTTTCTCCTGATACGTACGTCTGGGAAATCTCGCGGTACTTCCCTCGTGGAGATGAGAAGCTATCTTCTCCAGTTGTTGGGAGTCAGGCTGAGAGACAATGAATCACAGACAAGACAAGATGGCAGTATCCGAGAAGCTGAAGGAGCCGGAGGAGAAGACACACGGCTTGGCCTTCATGGAGCCAGACCTCTGAAGCTGGGGTGGCCACGTGGAGACCCCTGCCAGCGATGAGTTGCCTCTGCCACCACTGGATGCTATTGATGAGCCCTGAGCCCTGGAAGCGAGGAGCCCTGGAGAGACCCCTGCCAGCCCTGGGACTCTGCACCCACTGACCTGTGACTTCGTGAGTCGGAAGGAGACATTATAGACTGGTATCGGGCATATGGGCTAATATCGGACTTATGACTTTGAACGGGACTGGGTTGGGATGCTTTCTCAGTGTTCCATTCCTTTTGTATATAAACCCTTTCCTTATATCCATATGAGTGTCTATGAAATTTGTTCCTCTAGTCTACCCAGACTAACACAAGTACTATAAATATCTTAAATCTAGAAATAAAAATGAAATAAAAGGGCTAAGCCCCGGAGGCATAGTGGTTGTGCGCGGGACTGAGGCCCACTGGGACGGAGGTTCAATTCCAGCAGTGGGGCTGGGCCTCCTACTCCCACCACCGGAGAGCACTGATGCCCCCCCCCCCCAAAAAAAAATTGGGGCTGAGCCCTGGTGGCGTAGTGGTTGTGCGCGGGACTGCGGACCACTGGGATGGAGGTTCAATTCCCGTTCACAGGAGCAAAGGCTGGGCCTCCTACTCCCACCACCAGGGCAGTGATGCCTAATAAAAAAATAAATAAATAAATAAAAATCTAGAAAAATGTGTAAATAGCTTAAATATAATAACACTTTTCCATCACCCTGGCAATGTAGCCAGTGGGATCTGAAACTCTAGACCTTTTCAAAACCCAGAAACAAGTTCTTCTCTGATGGTTGAAATTTCCCATCATTCCCTTTTCAACCTGTACATTATTTCCTTTCTACTTTGTCTACAGAACTTTATCTTAACAGAATCTTCTTTGGGCTGATGCCCGGTGGCGTAGTGGTTGTGCGTGAGACTGCGGCCCACTGGGACGGAGGTTCAATTCCAGCAGTGGGGCTGGGCCTCCTACTCTCACCACCGGAGAGCACTGATGTCCCCCCCCCAAAAAAAGCAACAACAACAAAAGAATCTTCTTTATATTTGGAATTCTCTGACCAATTACTTTATCTAGGTCTCTGCTACAAAAATATGCATATAAATGGAAATTCTATTTTCTGATAGGGCTCTAAGTGTTAAACTCCTTCCTCCTGCCCAGAAATAAATGATCCCTGAGTTTAGGAATAATAAACAATTATTCAAGTTAGAAAACAAACAAAAAAACCCTTATAGAAAATGTATCTCTTAAAATGAGAAATAAGGATTTTCTCAGTGGTCTTGCCAACCTGAGGAGCTCGCTGACCTGTTGCTAGGCAGAGGCAGTGGTCAGAAGCAAGGCATTGGCCCTCTTTATAGGTGTGACAGGAAGCCAGGAGCTTTGTGAGGGGACTGTCACTGGATTGTCTGAACTTCGTCTGAATCTCATGCCCCGAAGTCACACAGCGAGCTATCCCACCACCATAAGTCCCTTTCCAGGATCTGTGAGCTGACAGCCTGGCTAGGTCATCTTTCAGTTTTGTTGAAGGCAAAGTAACAGGGACAACCTAACTCGAAAAATAAGCTGTTGCCTCCGAAACTGGAAATTTTTCCCAACATTGGGTTGGCTGCTTGTTTAGTGGCCTTGAGTTTTATACTTTGGAGAAAGGCAGGCATAGGCAGGAGATCTTTCCAGAAGAGCCAGTGCCTGTGAGCACTCAAGTCGGCAAGTTGTGTGAATGGCTAAAAACTGGGGCCCTAAAGTTGCTGTGTGTGCACAGAGCCTTCTTGTCACTGGGGGGCGTGGGTGGCAAAGCTGCCCCTCCACCACTTTCAAATGCCAACCTCATTTACATCAGGAATCACACTGGTTCATGAGAATGCTTCTGCAGTGGGGAAGTATATACCATTCCTGAAAGCATTGAATGTTAATGAACAATTTAAAAGCCAAAGATGCTGGCAGGTGGGTTTGACCTGTCAAACCCACTATTTTTGAGTGTCTCCAAGGCCCAGACAGCCTCCTCTTTCGCCTGTGGAACTGCTAGGGGTTCCACCGGTCTGCCTGTGGTGCCCAGCTCAGCACTCCCCAGGCAGCAGCACCAGGGATGTGGCATATGCTCACAGAGTTTTTGAAAAGCCCAGAGGCTCATCCACCACCTCTCTGTCTCACTGGGGTGGCTTGTGCATTGCTGTGACGCTGGAAGTTTTGTCACTGGTGTTTCAAACACCAATGGGGTCACCCAAAGTGAACAGGTTTCAGAGGGGCTTCCAGACTAAGAACTCAAGGGGACACTTCCTATTAAGACTTCTTTTTTTCTTTGTAATGATCTGTGTTTTTAAGTCCTTTTTTTTTTTTTGGTGATGTTATACATGCATAAGTCAGTGGTTGGTTGGAGACTAGTTTTGTAAAATAGTTCTGCACTGCAGCTTCCCACTCCTGAGGCCCAGAGGCAGGATTTACAACTCTAGCTGGGTCCTCTGTCTGTGACCTCCAGCACGCACACACACCTACATCGCAACTCCTCCTGCATCTTCCAATTTTAAGCCGCATCGATTGATTTCCAACCATCTGAGGTGTGGACCATCTCACCACAGCGTTTCAAACACCTGATGCTTCCAACGTAGTGTGTTGGACTGTGGATCAATACCGGATGCTTCCATTAGACGCTGGCTGGAGTGTACGATAAGTACTTCCCCATGCTTGTAAGCCTGTTGGCTTTCCCTAGAGGTAAGTTTTCTTCTCTCACTTGCTGCTGTTGTATGCTGCCATCTGAGGGGTTCTATTCATGAGACTTACAAATGACACAACCAAACACTGTCTGGCCCCAGGTCATCCTCACAAGTATTGCGATGCTAAAGCTGCGGCTTCACCTCACTGTGGCTTCCTCTCTTTCTCTCATCCTTTGCTTTTCTAAACTTGATGTCCCTCTCTAGTGACTGGTTCCCTCCTGATCACATTTCCAACACCCCACCACACTTGCTTCTAAGAAATAATCGGGCTGTACTTCTTCAATTCTCAACTCTTCTTTCCCATCTCTCCTGCTGCGTAAGTTTTCTCTGAAAATATTCAAATACACTGGGTACTCTAGTAATTTCATGTCTTTTTGAAAAAAGTCTTTTCCTGTGCTTTAGGCGAAGGTTTACACCATAGATTAGTCTCTCAATTGGTTGCTCTTCCTGCAGCATGTCAGTGCCCTTCCCAGTGCTCCCCCACCCCCCACTCCCCTCTTTGCCCTGTTGGTCTCGTTGGGCTGGCTGTCTAAGGGACACATTTCTCATAGGTGTCCTTTAGGATGCAGGTGAAAGGTGACCCCTGGGAGTGGTTTCAGTTTTAGATTAAAAGATGTCTGAGAGCGATAGGCATGTGGGTTCCTCCAGTCTCTACTTGGTTCAGTGAACATGGTACTTGTTAGGAATTTTGAGTGTGCGCTCCCACTCTAACTGAGGCCTTCCACTGTATCCCTGGGTCAGAGCAGATGAGAGTGGCAGGTGGGCAACCTTCTAGCTCTTGTGGGCTCAGGCTAGAGGAGGTGGTGGTTTGTGGAGGTCATTAGTCCTGTGGGCTAACTGCTTCTGGAATCTTGGGTTCCCCTCTCTCTCCTTTGCCCCAGACAAGTATAGAGGCCAATCGGTGTATCTGGGATGGCCAAAAAGTTTCTAAAGGTCTAGCCATGATTCACTATCCAAAGATGGAAGACATTATTAACCTTATGGACTATAGGGCCAGTTGACCTAGATAGCCCCTAGTATTAACTTCTTGAAGATAACTTTTCTGGAGCCTTCTGATGCAGTCTGATCTGAATTGGCTGTCTCAGGGTACTCAGCTATCTTCGTGGGCCCCTTCGCTTTTCCTCTGTGTGGAGCGATCCACCTGCGCGCCACACCTTCCTCTTTGCTACTTCACTTCCTCTTTCTGGCAAAGCTCTGAGTGCAGTTTAAGCGCGGCACAAGGAGGCCTTGAGCACCCCAATGTCTTTCTTGCACTGCCACACGTCGTGTCTGGTCTGCAAACCCAGTGGGCACACCACACTTCAGTCCTGCTGTGACCATCTGGCACACTCTGTCTGGATCTCTTCTCTGAAAACAGCGACGCACCACCCCCCTTCCTTTGCTCCTCAGGGTCCTGCTGCTCTCTCAAACCCCTCGACCGTGGCTTCGGGTAGAGATGCACCGAGTGAAAAGTGACAGCAACACGGTGGCTTGTGAGCACTGGTGGCACTGTCTGTCCCTGTCTGTGTGCTTCCTTGTGTTCCCCATCAGCCGTGGGACGGGCTTGCGCTGCCCCTTGGAAGACCTGTCTGTAGTCAGGCCTCCTGTCACACACAGCACAGTGGTCTCAGCAGGAGCCCGCTCACAATCTTTTCTTCAGATGGAACCCCAATCCTCCTGTTGCCTCCATCTGCTCCAGATCCGAATCCCAAACCCTGTGTTACCACACTCAATACAAACCTGAATGCTGATCCCTCTGAACCCCATGTTACTACCATCTACTAAAGAGCAGATCCCTAAAACCAGTGTTACCAGCGTCTACTCCAGTCCCATCTCCATGTACACTCGGCGTCACCCTAAGCGCCTCCCTTCCCTCAGAGTCCACAGTCAGCACAGCACTACATCCTTTCTACCTCCTTTAGAAAGACTCTGGAAGGGCTGAGCCCCGCTGGCATGAGTGGTTGAGTGCGGGACTGCAGCCCGCAGGCTTGGCGGTTCAAATTCAGTGGCGGCTCTCAGGAGCAGCGCTGGGTAGCTCCCTCGGCCTCCAGAGGGCAGTGATGCCAAAAAAAAGAAAAACCAGAAAGCCACCAAAGGTCCCCAGCTGTCAGTCTTTTCTCCCTCCAATCAGTTCCTTGGAGCAACCAGACCGCCTATTTACTCTGACTTTCCCTTAAATGGCCCACCTCCTCCCAGAAGCCTGTTCTGCCTTCCTGGTCTGACTGGGATTCACTGTCCCAGGTCCTCCTCCGCTCTCCCTGCAGGCAGTGTCTCCACCAGGAGCATCTCGATGGTGAGCTGAGCACGCATCTGTGGAGGAGAGCTCTCCATACATTCTAGATCGGCTGAGTGGCACTGAGCAGATGAGCCCAGGGTCCAGCAACTCTTCCGTACATCGGGTCTCTATGTCCAGGTGTGCCGTACCATCCGTGTGCGGCTTACCCAAGAGCGTGGGTCTCACAACTCCCGGGACAGATGTGGTCAGACCAGGCACTGCACAATCTTATACAATGGACACATGTGAAAACTTCATACATGAAAGCGTTTTCAAAAAAGAGCGAAATCAGCACGCTCAGAGTCACGCTCAGCAGCAAGGTAGCAAGAGGTCAATACTTCCTGTTTGCTTCTCCTACCAGATTGGGTAAAAATAGTAGCTATTTCTCGAGCTCAGAGTGTCCAAGGAATGGGATCGGGATCTGAAGCATCTTTGTATCTTCAAACGAGTAGCTTACCGAATGACTGTGTCTAGTCAGTCTCTCGAGTTCTTAAGTCTGCATACACCAGAGTGATAGGTTGTGGGTGGAATTGTGACAATTCTCCAATTTTAGGGGCTCCCCTGTAAGTATCTACACTTCTAGGTCTGACCTAGGCTGGGAGAAGACCATGGACTCACGAGTCACACTGGTCCTCAGGGGCTCTGGGCCGGTGGCTCTGCCACCCCTCCCATACCAAGTGGCCAGATATGGTTGGTGGGACAAATGACAGGCTTCAACCACACCCAGGCCCTCGGGGAGACTCTGAGGCCCGCTCAGAACCAGCCCCACAGGCAGGGTGGGCTGCAGCTCTTGCTCTTTGGATCTGCCTCCATTCACAGGGAAGAACCATGTCTGCGTGGAGGAGGCGGTGGGGCGAGGTCCTTCTACCCAGGGCTTCCATGAGCAGCTTTGAGCCACAAAACCCCTACGGGGGCCTCACATTGCCTTTTAGGATTTTGACCACAGACATCTCTCCCTGCCTCCTCCTTCCTCCTACCTCAACTCTCTCTAGTCCCAGGGCTTTGGGTGTGGCCACTCGGTAACTTAAGATTTCTTTTCCTCCAAACAAAACACCATGCTGGCTTGTGCCCCACCTTGGACCCTCTCCTTTTAATTTATCTGTCAGCTAAGACAGCCAGCCTGTCTCTCAGGTTAGCTTTCTCAACAGATCGCAAAGAATGCAAGTTCCTGGATTTTTCCCGGCATCGGCTCTCTCATGGGTCAACTCCACTCCACAATGGGGGTTTGATATGGCCCTGGGTGGCTCTGAGCTCTACCAAATCACGGACATGACTTCTCTGTGAGATCCAGGGCTTGGTCCCGGGGGAATGCTCCTTCTGCTGCACATGAAGGCCACGGATGTGCTGCCTTGGCCAAAAACAGTTCCAGAGCAGGATCTCTGGAAATTGACCAGGCCCAGGCGGGCTGCCGAGCAGGCCACCACAAAAGGAGAAGCCCCACGCATCTACTGAGCCAAGATTCCATGCCAGAGACCAGCCAGGCCTCGGGGACTGCAGACCCAAACCTGTGCTGTACATGAACAGCCCCGGATTCCAGGCCTGGGGCAGCTGGGACCACTCTGCTAGTGGACATGGGCATGGCAGCTCAGCCCAGGTTTCACCACACCGGGTGCCTGGTCACCTACTCCCTGACCCCATCAGCCACTGTCCGGTGTGCTTCATTCAGCATTTCCCAGGTAACGGTGGGGCTCTGCACCTTCCTGCACCAGCAGGGACACACAAGGAGGTGGCCCTTGTGGAGGCTCCGGAACATCATTGCTGTTCTCGAAGTTTCCTACTTGTTTCATGAGAGAAGCAGGTGAACCAGTCACACCACCAAGCCCCTAAAACAACGAGCTCAGCAGCTCTTGTCGGGGCCACTAGGGACCACGGAGCCCCGTCTCCTTCCTGCACACGCTTACCACCAGACCCCTCCCAAGCTCGCACGAGTGGCGATGCCCCTCAGGGTGGCGTGGGTCTGGAAGAAGGGACAGATGGAGAAGGCAGAGCCCTGGACCCGCAGCCGCTCACTCACCAGCACTGGGGTCAGCAGGGGGCTCGCCCTCCTCTGAGTCCTCTGGTTCCTGCGTGGCCGGCCTCTCCCCTCGCTCCATCTGTGACATCAGGTCTGGCTTGGAAATGGCATAGTCTGGGCAGAAGACAGAAAAGACTGTGAGGCCGGGTCCTAGGTGCCGGTGCGCCCCACGTGGAGCTGTGCTCTGGGGCAGGCGCTTCCACAGGGAGGGCCCCGCTGAAGCCCGAAGGGGTCCACTTCCCTGCCCCTTTGCATGTGTGTGCACATGCCACATCCCAGGTCTTCCCAGCCAGGGACAGACAGCCCTGCCCAGAGTTCAAAAGATGTTCTGGAGGCTTTGTCCATCACCTGTGGCTCCCGCTGCTCACAGGCAGCCAATACCCACTCAGTGTTTCATGGCAAAGGCACCAGAGAATGTCATAAAGTCTAAATGAATCTTGATACCAAACCAAGAACCATAAACAAAACAGTGGTGGACTCCATTTCATAAAATAGGTTTTTGTTTTTTTTTTTTGGGGGGGGGGCATCACTGTCTCAGGTGGTCGTGGGCGCTACCCAGTGCTGCTCCTGAGAGCCGTCACTGGATTTGAAGCGCCAAGCCCGGGAGCCGCAGTCCCGCACTCAGCCACTTACACCACTAGGGCTCAGCCCTAAAAGAGTTTTAAGTTCTTTAGAAACTAAAGAAGAGAGATTTTGAAATAGTGGCAATATACATACACACACACAACTGAGAATTCAGCATATGTATTTACACACACCTCTCCCACCACACACAAGCACATACATGGAGCCCGGGGGGTGCAGGGGCAAAGCAGGGGGCTGAGATCCAGATAGCCAGCAGCTCCACGGGACATAAGCCTGGGCTTTCAACTCCTCCACAGGGTTAGTCTTGGAGACCAGGGGTGTCTTTAGCACTCAGCACAGCCATGATAGCGGTGAGATACACATACAAGGGCACCCTCCCCCCCCCCCACCCCAAAACAGCAGTAGGTCTTTCTCCTTTTCCAGAGCTGTGTACTTAAATTTTTTTACAAAACAACCTTATCACTTTCAAAGTATCCTCCATTCCACTTAAAACATTTGTCGAATCTGGGATCCCACTACTGGAAACTTTTTTGACTGCATCTGTTTGGACGGCTGACCGCAGCTCCCTCGTTTTTCCTTCACCTCTTCTCCATCCTTACATCACTGTCCTTTTGCATCCCTCTTCGTTCACAGAAACAAAAAGAAGTCACACGGAGCGAGGTCAGGAGGAATGCTGGCTTTTTGTCAAAGACTAGCGCGCTGAGATGACTGCGTGAACAGGTGCACTGTCCCCCGTCTGCCACAAATCAGGTCTTTTTTGTTACACGCTGTTGCACAATCTTTTCAGGACCTCTAAATCGAAAGCTTGATGAACAGCCTGATCTGGTGGGCGAACTCCAAATACACTATCTCCCTCCCATGAAAACAACAACCGAGCCTGTCGTGATCTTTGGGTTCATCGATGAGCTATTCTGGGGTGAGGTGTCCATCGCATCTCTCGCTGACTTTACTAGTGTCTGCTTGGGGCTGTGAAAAGGGCGCCATGTCTCATCACCAGTAATGACCTTGGGGAAACCCTGGTCACTTCAGAGCTGTTCTTTCGAAGCATGGCATGTTTGATGCTCAGTCGGAACCCGAAGCACAGATATCAGTGACCTTTCTCATTCCCATACATTCCATTACAATTCCCTGAACCAAGCTCCAAGATGATCCAGATAACGCCTCCGTCTCGTCCATGGTCTGTCACTGGTCTTGGAGCACAAGTGCATGAATTTTGTTAACATTCAGGAAGTTAACGGACATCCAGAACGAGGCTTGTCATCAATCGACAATTCGCCTTTTTGGAAACGAGAAAACCACTCTGACACTTGGGCATCCCCCTGGCGTTGTCCTCGTGATCTGTGTGCAACATCACAACCATCGCCGCAGCACTGCCCTCCACCCCACCCCCAACCCCACCCTCAGCAGGAAACAAACTTTTACAGGTGCACACCACTCACTCAATTGGCCATCACAAAAAATTAGACCCGAGTTCAACTGCTTTCATGAAAAAATTCACTGTGACCAGAGAGAACCTTCCCAGGTGACACTGTTGGGTGCACTAAGTCAGCAGGAGTTGCTCGAAGCTTGCTTGAAAGCTCTGCCCAGTGGAGGTTTTTTCCTGATATTTCGCTTTGTTTTTTGGTATCCCCTGGCATACAGGCTCTACACAAGTAAAACTGAAGGAAGCAAAGATCACAGGCAATTCATGGAAATACAACTAGCCACTAGACATACAAAATGAGATACAAAGCTCAGTAACATGAAGACACACTTTACAACAAAGAGACATCACTTTCTACCTCTCAGAGACAAGAGTGTAAGAGAAAGTAGTGATTTGGGCAGCATGCTGGGCAGGGGGGCACAAAGCGGCAGTCCAAAGACTGTCAACATGGCCGCCGGGACCTAGCAGCCCATACCGGCCCCAAATCTCTGACTAGAGCCTGATGGCAATGCTCCAGTCAGGGGTGTGGTGGCCACCCTGCCACAGTGCCGGCTGGTCCCTGGGGAGGGCAGGCTCAGGTCTCCCTTAGCACGCTCCTGCACAGAGGCGCCTGTGACAGGCAGAGATGAAGAGGACAGGATGACCCCACTTCTGCCATCACATGCCCCTGTACCTCTGCCTCTACAAGAGGTTCTCCTCTACTAAGCCAGGTATCCAGGGAGCTTCAGAAGGTGTGTGAGGAGAACCTACAGACTGTGGGCAGATAGCAACTTGGTGGAGGGCCCTGGGACCAGTGAGGAGACAGCCTCAGAGAATGACAGTGGTCATGCAGGTGAGCACACCTGCCTGCCTGGCCTGCTCTCCTTCACTCTGCTTACCTAAATCAACAGTTTGCTGGGAGGGGATTTAAAGCAGTCAGGCCCACAGGGACAGAGAACACAGCCCGGGCCACCCCTTGGGCCTGACCAACCCAACACACTGGGGTCCTCTGGGTCACACTGACCAGGCAAGAGTGTCTGCCTTAACCTGTCCTCTCTGAAGGGCTCAGCACCGCCCCCCCCCCCCCACACACACACCCAATCCACCTCCTGAGGCATGGTCACGGGTGGAAACAAAGCCCCTCCTTACCCATGGAGACTAGAGACTCGTAGTTGCCCCTCATGACGTTCTTGTAGAGCTCCTTTTGCCACTCAGACAGGTTCCCCCACTCCTGCTCCGAGAAATGGACGGCCACATCGTCGAAGGTCACAGGCACCTGGAACCACAGACGACAGCTGGCCTCAGCCCCCTTGGAAGGCGGTCACCTGGGCCTGGTTCCGGCAGCAACTCCCCAGAGCCGGCGTCCCCTTCCAGCCATCGCGATCAACTGGCCGGTAAATGCCCACGTGGGGCTGCACAGACGAGGCGCTGAGGCCTGCCGGGACTGGGCAGCTCTAGCAACGTCAGTGAGCCAAAGCTGCACCCTATGGGGATGGGGCCCCCAAAGCGTGGTGTCTGGAGGAGAGCAGGGCCTCCTAGGGCTAAGGGGTGCACAGAAGAGTGGTGCTGTGCGAGGAAGGACAGCAGGAGGAGGTGCCCGAGCCCCAAACCCAAGCTGCACCCCAGGACTCCCACAGCTGCTCGGGGAGTCAGCAAGGACTCAGGACAGAAGGACGGACGCCGCAGGGGATGGTACAGACCTTGGGTGGGCGCTCTGAACCTTTGGGACAACTTCAACCTTCACCCTCTAGAGACCATCCTTGTGCTGACCCTCCATCTCCCCAGCAGAACCTCTCCTGCCAGGCTCCAGACCTGGCAGACCCTTCCCTGGTCCTGCTCCTGCAGTGCAGTCCACAGAAGGCAGACTGGGCTCCCCAGGGGATGGGAGCGCCCATGATGAGCTCAGCCCCCCACATCCACTTCTGCACCAAGTGTGCCCCCACGAGATGGCCCTGTGGTGCAGGGCCAGTGAGAGGACTTGGTGACAGGCTGTCACAGAGTTCCAGAGGCCACGTGGGACCAGCCGCCTCCTGAGCACGGCTGTGAGGGGACTGGACCCCCTGAGGACAGCATGAACGGCCCCACTCTAGTTTGTCCATACCAGCTTCATGGGCATTCACCTGGACAAGGAGACAGCTGGCTGGGGATGCTCTGGGCAGGCAGGGGCCCTGTCCCCACGCCAACACTGGCCCAGGCCTTCTTTGCCACACAGCCTGGGCTGCTTTGTGGGTCTAGACTGGCGGGCCCTGCCTCATGGATCTCCTTTGGAGTCCTGTGCTTAATGGCATGGTGACCCTGCAGCCGAGCAGAGCTGCCTCTGTGGGCGCCAGGGTGGGGCGAGTCGGCCCAACGAGAAGGCTGTGAGTAGTTGGCACCAGAGTGAGAGAAACGGTTTTGGCTTTTTTGTCTCTTTGGCCATCGCTCCTTTCCCTTTGTCCCCACCAACTACATTCCTGCCACACACACTCCTGCGCAGACGTCTCAGGAACCTGGCGGGGACACATACCTTGGGCACCTCGCCGTTGCTGCCCGGGGGCAGCCGCAGGATCCAGAAGTTCCTGTTCTTGAGCAGGTTCTCCATGTTCTCCAGCCGCCGCTGCAGCAGCCCGTACTCCTGCAGCAGCGTGCCCAGCACAACCCACTTGCTCTCCAGATGATTGGCAAACTCCACGGCCGTCTTCTCGCACTCGGCCAGCTTCTTTTCGTTCGTCCCTGTCCTGCCCTCCAGGGTCAGCAGCCTCATGGCCTGGGCCTCCAATTTTCTCTCCACGGCCTGGACAGCTGCCCACACGGCCAGGCGGGTGATCTCGGCTGTGGGCAGCGGCGAGTCCTTCTGCGCCGTCGCCGAGAGCTGGGAGGGGCTGTCTTTGGGGGTGGCTGGGCTCTGGAGCAGGGGGTCCAAGTCACTGTCTGGGACAGTGGGCGAGAGGGTAAGGGTGTCCTTGTCAGGGACCTCCGGGGAGCGGAGTGGGGCCTCTTGGCGGGTGGTGGGGCGGGAGAGGGCTGAAAGCTGGGGCTCGGCAGCAGCGGGGGGCGGGGACTGGGTTCCATCATGGGAAGCCAGGGGGCCCTGCAGACGGGTGTCCTGTCCAGCGGCAGCAGGGAAGAGAGGTGACGGCCCCTTCTGGAGCGAGTGTGGCATTCGGCCAGAGGTCTCTTGCTTGGGGGCACCGGGAGTCTGGGGCAGGGCACCTTGCCGGGGCATGGTGGGTGACAAGGACAGGCTCTCTCTGGGGGGAAGCACACGGGACTGGGGCAGGGGGTCTCGGGGGAGCCCCGTGGGGGCTTGTCGCAGGGCTTCTTCCGGAGGGACAGTGGGGAACGGCAGAGGAGCTGGCTGGGGGGTCTCCATCTCCAATTGCTGGACCTAGTGTAAAGAAAGGGAGGAGAGCAGGGCCTGAAGGCAGTCCCCTCGGACTGGGGCAGTGCCAATGGCAAGAAGCCACACAGGAGAGGCGACCTCAGGCCTGACACCCCTCAGATGTCACCCGGTGGCAGCACACTGACTGGGACATTATGACAACGACAACAAGGAGGTTCCTCTGCTTGCCAGGAGCCCTGGATGCTCAGCCACTAGCTGAAAGTCCAACTTCGTGACGCCCTCCCCTGCCTCTCTGAAGCACAAAGATGTGGTCGTGTGCATCCCTACAGACCCACAGCCTTAGAAAGTGCTAAGGGTCTTTATTCCACCGTACAGGAACAGTGGTGGCCACCCCTGCCAGCAGGGGCCTGGGGTGTGGAGGCTGCCGTCGGTCTTACTTGAAGCATGCATTTCCCAGGGCCACCTGTGAGCACAGGGGGGAGAGGAAGACACTAGACCTGCCTTAGAACCTGGGCTTTCAGCCTGGCCACACTTCCTTCTGCGCCTGTTCCTCCAGGCCCATCCCACAACCTCTGTTCTCAGTGTTGCACTCACAAAATGAGGGTCCCAGCCCCCACGCCCGACTTCCAGAGCTGCAGTCAAGGAGAGGAGACAAGCCTGGCTGCAAATGTCCCAGGCTGCAATCACCACGAGGCTCCCAGCAGAGTGGGATGGTCACTGGCTGGAAGGTGGAACAATGGACCCACGGGGTGGCAGGGGCACCCAACATCAAGTCCCTACCCTCCAGGTCCTCTGGCCAGGATCTTGCCTCCACTTGGGTCCAAGAGTAAAGACACAAACTTATCTTCAGCTTCCCGAGTTCCTACCTCTTACAGAGCTTGAATTGTTGGCTTACACTTGTCAACAGTACACGTGGGCTGACATATGTCAACAGAGTTTAGCAAAGCCAGTCCTGCTGCAGAAGCCCTCTGCTACACTTGAAGAAGAGAACACGCGGACAGGTGAAGCCTCCCAGCTCAACCTCACCTAGGAGGGGCGCCCCCTCCCCGTCCCCCATCTCCGGACAGGTCAGGATGCCCCAGGATGTGGGTGTCGGTGATCCTGGCCCGTCCTTCAGGGGAGACTAATTCGGCCCATTTTGCTACTTGTCTCCAGACGGGTGGAGATGAGGACCAGGACAAAGGCCCACATTTCTTTGGATCCAACTCCCTGTACTCTCCCTGTCCGCCTCTGCCACATCCACAGCGTATCACAGAGTTGGCAAGGCCAAGAGTGTCTGCATGGACCTGTCTGGAAAACCGGTGTCTTTCTCAGAACTGAACAGTGACAATCTTCCCGTGTCCTCCTCACCCTCCAGTGGGTTTGCTGGGCGCCACTCACGCTACCCACCCCCACCCCCCCATAGCCGGACATGCAAAGTCAGTGGAAGCCCTGCTTTCCCCAGGAAGGCCAGCAGACCTTGGAGCTCTCTACAACCCATTGTCTGAGCGGGGTCCGTGATGTGGGGCGAATGAGCAGTCGCTGGTGAGTGCCCAAAGAAGAGGTGGTCAGGTAACCATGCTTCTGGAGCCACGCAGCAGTCAGCTACACCTCCCTGGTATCTTCCTTGGTTTTGCTCCCTCCCTCCCTCCCCACCTCCTTCCTTCCATCCTGACCCCTCTCCTGCCTGCACTCCTTCCTTCCAGCTATTGCGTGGCTTGAGAGGCACCACCCTACTGTGAAGCCGAGGGCTGAAGGTTGAAGACCTCACTCCGGCTCAGGCTTTTGGCACAGTATGACCCCACAGCTCTGCTAACTGGATGTGAGGACTAATATGCTGGTGAGTGCAAACAATTACTCAGCAGTGAAAGGTACCTTCTTTAAGGGTACCCCTCATTGGGTGCTCACAACCACATGCAGTGGGCAGTTCAAGCAATATTATTCACACTGGGCAGATGAGGACAGGTGCCCAGGCAGGCTGAGTCACCTGCCCAAGGGCACATAGCTGGCAGTCTACAATATAGGTTGCCTAAAGTCCTCACCTGCAAATCGTGGCCGGGCAACAGTCGCTGTTCAGAGGCCTGCATCCCTTTACCTCTATAACAACAACGCTTGAAAATGAAGCACAAACCAGTGAAGGAAGTCCAGTCTCGAAGGAATAACCCTTACAGCCATTGAAAGTGGAGTCAAGCGCCACTTTGAAAAGTTACTCAATGGATTCCCACCCCCAAGCAAGATCCGTGAGCACACACCGTTGCAGGCTCATTAGCAACTAGGCGCCTCTCAGCTCCTCACTCTCAACAGGTGACTGCAAGACCGGGCAGCCTCCTGGTGGAAGCCAGGCCTGGGATGCAACTAGCCTCCAGTCAAGGTGGACTGGGGCCTCCTTCAGACAGAACAGGGTGTTAAGCTCCAGAACTGCTGGCCCCCAGGGTGGCTGGGATCAACGGGAAGACCAAGAGGAAACTCCTGGGGCCAAATGACTTTCCCTGAAGGCTGGAGGGGCTTACCTGTCACTAGAGCTGTGCCTGGGGGCCTGGGGGGACAAATAAAGGCAGAGGCCCAAGACCTCAGCCCCCAGTCAGTCCAATGGGGCTCATTATTTCTTCATTAGCCACCCCCTTCTCACATCAGAATTTGAGGGAACAGGCTTGGGGGAGGGGGAAGCAACAGAGCTGGTCCTTGCCCCAGGAAACCTACGGTCTTATCCTAGGTGTGGAGCAATTGGAAGGCACAGCCTTCCCATGGGGCTGAGTGGATCTGCCTCCCGACCTAGGTAGACATGCCCCACTGGGTATGGGCCTCCCATAGGGTTTCTGAGTCTCTCTGTCTCTCTCTCTGTCTCTCTCTCTGTCTCTCTCTCTGTCTCTCTCTCTCTCAGAGATAGCTAGCTTCCTTTCTCCCTAAGAGGGGCTGGTGGGTTTGAACCTCAGACCTCTGGGTAGCAGCCCAGGGCTTAACCCGCCATGCCACCAGGGCTCCTGATGTTACTCAACACACAGAGAGACAGCTAAAGAGAGGAGGAGTCAGCTGCAAATAATATTCAAGACTCACTCATAAGCAGGAATCGTGGGGTGGGCTCCTCGCTGGAGATCTGCGACATTGAACCCCAGGCCCCAGACTCCTCTGTGGATGGGGTCTCCACTCACGCACGAGTGAAAACAAACCCAAAACCGCCCAGCTGGCAGAGAAAGCTGTGTCATCTCCCCCTGTGTCCCGGGATGGCTTGTCAGAACGACGTGCCGTCCGGGGCCTGGAGACAGAACCCCACGGGTAGACATTTTACATCTCCATTTTCCCTTCTCTTCCCAGGAGCCCGGCTGACTAGCGCTGTTTTTAAGCATTGGGGCGTGTGGGGGGGGGGGGAGCTGTTCTAGGAGGCCCGAAAGTGAATCCCCTCCTATTCCCGGTGGGAAACCAAGGTCCGTGGAGGAATCCTCCCAGCAGCGAGGCAGTGGCTGCCCTCGCACCGCCGGCAGCTTTGCGGGGAGATTGCAGGACGGGCTTTCCAGAAAGCACGGCCCACGAAGGGCAAACGCCAGCCTGCAGCGAGAATCTGCACGGCGGGCTCCGAGACCCCGCGGGGACGGCACCGCGCCAGAGGCCACCTGCGCCGCACGGAGCCGCCCGCGGGCCCGCCGCCCCCTCCCCACGCGCCCGCCCACCCCACCCCCGCCCGGCCCTGGAGGGCTACCGGCCCCGCGAGCCTCGCTACGTGACCTTGGGCCCGGCCGGCCGCCTCGGCGCCGCGTGCCTCAGTTTCCCCACCCTGCCAGACGCCAGACCCGCGCAGGCACCTCGCTCTGCGGAAAACGCGCCCCGACCCAGCCCGACGGGCCGCAGACCCCCGAGGGCGCGGGCGCCGCGCGGCGCCCCCCGCCCGCCCTGCCGCAGTCCGGCCCCCAGCCGCCCCCGCGCCGCGCGCCCCGGGCCCTTACCGAGCCCCCGGGCCGGGCCGCCGGGCCCGCGACGCGCAGGCCGTCCCCGGGGGCCCGAGGCCGCGAGCGGGCTGCCCTGGCCGGCGCCCGCGCCGCCTCAGCCATGGCCCTGCCCTGCCTGCCGCCGCCCGGCCTCTCGGCAGGCGGCGCGGCCCGGCCTCCCGCCGCGCGCCCGCGCCCGCTCGGCCTGCGCGGCGCCCGGCACCCGGACGGGCAGCGAGCCGGTGAGGCGCGCGGCGCGGTGCGGTGCGGCGCTGCGGCGGGTGGCGGGTGGCGGCCCGGCCCGGCCCGGTCCTGTGCGCGGGCGCCGGCCGGCTCTCAGCGGCGGCCCCGGCCCCTCGGCGGCCCCTCGGCGGCCCCGGCTCCGGCCCGGCCGCGGCTGCGAGCTGCGTCCCCGTCCGGCGCCTCTTCAGCAGCGGGGCCGCACCGCCGCTGCCATGTTGCTACAAACTGCATCCTGGGAGGCATGTCCCGCTCAGGCCGCTTAAAGAGAAACGCTCGAGGCGCGTCGGAGGCCAGCGAGCCCAGACAGCTCCATCTACAGCTGGAAGGAGCGAACAGTGCGCAGCAGCCGCCGGACCCGCCCTGAGCCCCGCGGCCCGTCGGGGGGCCCGAGCCCGCCAGCCGCCCGCCCCGCCCGGGGACCCCGGCCCCGCCCGGGGGTCCCCGGCCGCTCACCTGGCACCCTGGCCGGCGGGGAGGCCGCAGCGCGGGGGAGGTGTCGTCGCGCGCAGCCCCGGCGACACGGCGCGGCCGGCAGGCGGGTGATTGGCTCGCTCTGGCCGCCCGCCTCGCGCCGGATCCCCTGGCCGCGCTCAGCCCGGGGCCCCGGGGTCGTCCGCGAGCCGACCTGCGCTCACAAAGGGATCGGGAGCCCGGCCCCGCAGCGAGCGCCGAGTTCATGTGACCAGCTCGCTGCCGCCGTGCGCCGGGCGCTAGGGCAGCCCGCAGGCTGGGGTGCTTTGTGCGAGCTGGTGGGGTGTCCACGCGAACAGACGCAACCCCCAGGGCCGCCGAGGGTCGGGCTGCGAGGGGCCCTGCGGACGCGGCGGGGAGTGGCCCGGGGCCGGGGGTGGGGGTGGGGGCCCGGCGCTGACCCACGGTGGGGACGCCCCTTCCAGCCAGGCGGGAACCCTCGGGAAAGCGGTGGTGGCGCCCGGGGAGGTTTGTGCAGACACGGGTTCACTGAGCACCTACAGCGTGGCACCCACCGAGGGGGTGGTGGGCTACCTGGCAGCGGGGCAGACGCCCACGGAGGGGAAGTCGAGGGTGGCTGTTGGAGCTGTCGGTCTCCCCGCGCTGCCTCCGCGGGCCGCCACAATGGGGCGCTTCTGGGCTCGGGCAGCACCAGACCGGAAGTCTGGGATCAAGGGGTCAGACCACGGGGCGGGGGGTGGTGGGGAGGCGGAGATCCAGTTCTCGGCCTGCGCCCGGCGCCTGCTGACCACCAGCAGCCCTTGGCTTGTCGATGCCGCAGCACTCGGTCTGCCTCTGTTGTCCCATGGCATCCCTCTCGTCTCCTAAGGACATAGGTCATACTGGAGCAGGGCCAGTGTGACCTCATCTTAACTCGATTATCTCTGCAAAGATACCTGCTTCCAAAAAAGATAACATTCCAAAACCAGAAAACAACCATTTGCCATTGATCCTGCACCTGAGCCTCCTGGGGTTTCCTTGGCTGTAAACTTTGCGGAAGGGGTTGCCAGGCCTTTATCCCCAGGCGCCGAGAGGCCTCCAAAAGCAAAAGGTGTTAGCAACGGAGAACAAAGACTTTGTGCCGCCAGGACGCGCCAAATACGGTTATATTCACAGCCTATCTTTGCGGGTTCACAATTCATCCCAAAATTCTATGTCCTTCCCAACAGGCAAAATGCATTTACCCTACCCCAGCATCGTCTTAACCCACATCAGCATCAACTCTATATTTACAAAATATATGCATTTCATAAGTATTATATATGTGTGTACGTACATAAATTAATTCAAACTGTCCCAAATCGCATCTTCTGAACCAAACAATTAAGGCACGACTTGGGTCACAGGGGATCCTAGGCAGAATCCCTCGACATCTGTGGACCTGTGAGACTTCAAAGATGTTTTATCTGCCCTATCAGGACAGACATAAGATAAACATAATCATGCCAAAAGGGAGAAATGAGAAGGAAGAAAGAGGGCTAGGTGGTCCCAAAACAAGTTCAAAACCCATCAGGGAAACTCCACTGTACAGCAAGGCCTTCCAGACACACTCTGAGGCTTGATGTCGTATCTTCTGGGCACCACTGGCATGGGGATCCCCCCCCTCCTGCCCCTCTGGGGTGGCAGCCCCAACTTCTGGGCCCATGCATGGGTCTGAAGACATCTCATAGACCCAGCCTCAAGCTCCAGCCTACAAATCAAAATCTCCCTTCTGTTCCTCCCCTCTCCACCCCTCTCAATTCCCTAATAGCTTGGCATTACAAGTAGTTAGTCTTTCCTGGATGTTGTGGGGATCCACACCATTAAACACAAGAGTTCTGCACAGACCCTGCTGGGTAATTCCATTCCCATCATCTGCAGAGATTATTGATTGTATCCATAAATTATATGCCTAATCTCTTTAGCAAAAATGCCTCTAGTCACATCCTTGGGCTTGTTTCCAGAACACAATGTCTAAACAGGCTGGTAATTTTCCAACTCATCAAATTCTGGTTCCTATTTCTTAGCTGCTTTTCCTCAATTTATCTCTTTCAAAGGGCACTTACTGGGAAGAGCAAGGTGAAACCAAATCATACCCAAGTTCATCACTTACAAGTTAGTTCTGCCAAGTCCTCTGCCACTTTATAACAAAGATTGCTATCTTCCATTTCTCAATAACATGTTCCTCATTTCTGTCTGAGGCCTGGTCAAAGTACCTTTTATGTTTCTACTTCTAACCAAATTCTGTTCTTTTTTTTTTTTTAATACTTTTATTGGTGGCTCTTACATCTGTCACAACCCATACATCCATCCACTTTATCAAGGACATTTGCACATATGCCGCCATCGTAATTTTTTATTTGGGGAGAGGGGGGAACATCACTGCCTCTGGTGGTCGTGGGCGGTACCCCGTGCTGCTCCTGAGAGCCGCTGCTGGATTTGAACCGCCAAGCTCACGGGCCGCAGTCCTGCACTCAACCACTTATGCCACTGGGGCTCAGCCCCGCCATCATAATTTTTAAAGCATTCTCTTCCCACTTGAGTCCTTGTTATCAGCTCCCCATTCTTCCCCCTCTCTTCCCCACTTTCCCTCCCTCACAAACCCTTGATAAGTTATAGATTATTATTTCCATATCTTACATTGTCCTCTGTCACCCCTCACCCACTTTTCTGTTATTTGTCTGAGAAGGGTTTCTAGATTGATCCTTGTGATCAATTCTCCCTTTCTCCCCTCGCCCCCACTCTCCCCTAATCCTCCTGGTATCTCTACTCTCATTGTTGGCCCCAAGGGGTTTATCTATCCTGGATTCTCTGTGTTGCAGGCTCTTCCCTGTAGCAGTGTGCATGCTCTAGTCTAATCTGATTTGTAAAGTAGAATTGAGATCATGATGGGGTGAAGGAAGCACCAAAGAACTAGAGGAAAGTTGTGTGTTTCATCAGTGCTATACTGCACCCTGACTAGCTCATCTCTTCCCTGTGATCCCTCTGTGAGGGGATGTACAGTCGTCTACAGATGGACATTAGGTCTACACTCCATGCTTACCCCCCTCCACCCCACCCCCATTCACCTTGGATATGGTTTTGTTCTGGGTCTTTAGATGCCTGATACCTGATCCCATTGAGACCTCATGATCACACAGGCTTCTTCCATGTGGGCTTTGTTGCTTCTCAGCTAGGTGGTCGCTTGCTTTTCTTCAAGCCTTTAAGAGCCCAGATGCTATGTCTTTTGATAGCTGGGTACCAACAGCTTTCTTCACCAAATTTGCTTATGCACCCATTTTGTCTTCAGTGATCATGTCGAAAAGGTGAGCATCACAGAATGCTGGATTGTTAGAACAAAGTGTTCTTGTTGGAGTAGTTGAGGGAGTAGTTGAGTCGAGGCCCAATGTCCATCTGCAACCTTAATTCTTAACATATAGATGAGTACATAGTTCAATTCCCTTTACCTTCTGGTTCTTTCCTCTATTTCCTTTTCCTTTCCTCTTGTCCCACCATCACGTTTGGCCTTCATTTGAGCTTAGTAAGTCCTTGCTGCTACATTGCCCTTGATTAAGGCCGACTAGGCATTCTACGACCTTCCTTAGTTCACTTTTTGTTCCCTTGTCCCTGGGTTGGTTCCACCCCACTTCCTTTCTCCCAGCTCCTCCTCTTCTCCTATGTTCTCCCAGAACTATTGGTCCTGTTCTTTTCATCTCTGAATTATTTATCCCGTCTATCTTATCTGGAGAGACTTGCAGATACATTAATAGGTGCAAAAATCAGGCAAGGCCAAATAAAGCAACAAAGTCAAAACAATAATAGCAACAAAACAAAATAATAAAAAGAAAGTCACTGACAAAAATAGAAAAGCCTATAAATCGTTCAAGGTCTGTTTGTTGACAAATTGTTAATGATATGCTTTACTATCATTATAGACTTTTCCTCTATAACTTTCCTATCTTTTTATATTCATATTTTTACCAATAATCTAAGTTTTTCCAACCACATGCCTTAAAATTCTTATAGCTTATACCCATTGCCCAAGTTCAAAGCCACTCACACATTTTTAGGTACTATTTACAGCAGCCAGAGGGGTTGGCTTTACCCTGTCCTGAGTCGGAATCAACTCCATTGCAGTGAGTTTGGAGGTTGGGTTTGTTTACACTTCTTGAGGGTACCAAAATTATCCATATTGGTTTCTTAGGACTACTGTAAAATTCACCACCAACTGGGTGCCTTAAAACAATGAAACTGTAATCCCTCGCAGTTCAGAGACTAGAAATCCCAAGTGAAGGTGTCACCAGGCCAATATTGTCAGTAAAGTATGACCGAATCTTAATTAAATCTACAGAGACCCTATTTTCAAATAAAGTCAGCTAACTGAAAGGTCAGTCCTTCAAAATCTCTGGGAGAAGGATGAAGTTTTCTTATAATCTCATAAAGATTTATCGCCTTCAAAACTTACAGGGGCAGTTCTGTTTTGTCCTATGGGGCTGCTATGAGTCAGAAGTCACCCGGCGGCAGTGAGTTTGCTTGTGTGACCTTGGAAGACAACAGGAAGCATGTTCAATATGCTGTCACCTTGGAGAACTCTTTAGCAATGGCAGGCTATGGATGGATGGATATATAGCATTGCCACCCGCGATTCTCCCTACCCTTATTCCCAGAGGAATTCCCCCACCTCACCCTATGTCTTTCTGCATCCCTGCCGTATAGTTACCTGTTTAAATGCACACTTTTTCTACTTGGAAAATGTTATGAGAATGCTCTGTTGAAGCCTGCTTTATTCATCTACCATTATTTGTGTGAGACATGCTGGTAGGTGCCACTCCTTTTGTCCCGACTCACAGCAACCATACACACCACAGAGTTGCCCTGGGACGTCCTCCAGCTCTTTTACTTCTTTTCTTCCATTCACTTTAGCTGCTCTGTGTTCAGGGCACTTTCCTTTATGGCAACATTTGCTCTCTGAATGGATGATATCCTTTCTGCCGTCGCATCGCACACCTTGCTCGGCCATTAGTGCTCAGTGTACCAGATCTACTTTGGGGAGAGTCTCTACATCCAGGCGAGATGTCATTGTGTTTTGGCTTAAATTTTCTTTAGCATCAACTTGGACTTGTATATGAGTAATTGGTGGCCTTTCTGTGACACCCTTTGGTCTTGTTCTGATGACGTGACCTTGAGTGTCTCCATTGTCTCTTTCTGTGGATGTGCTTGACTTGATTCCTGTGTATTTCCTCTAGCCAGGTCCATGTGTATAGTCACCATCTATGTTAGAGAAAAACACCAAAACATTGGCCATGACTAACTCCTTAGTCTTGCACAATTCTCTCAAGTGATCGCTAGGGCCATTTCTATCACCAAGGCCTTATTTCCACCTACCGACCTTTTTTTCAGGAGCCCTGAAAGCCTCGTGGCTAGGAGTTGGGCTGTGACCCGATGTCAGCAGTTTGAAACCACCAGTAATTCTATGGGAGAAAAATGGAGCTTTCCACTCCTGCAAGCAGTCTCAGAAACTCACAGGGTCGTTCTCCCCTAGCTTAGAGGATCCCTAGGAGTCTATATTTGGGGTGGTTTCTGTAGAGTTTTAAATCCTTTGTTTCCAACTTACATATCCCAATCACTAGTCATAATTAATGTAACTTGATTATATATTTCATCAATTTCAGGGGGCATGTGTTTGCAAAATTCTAAAATTTTGTTATGTTTAGCATGAGTGAAGGGGATGTACACTTGAATGATAGCATTAGTAACTGGCCTTCCTTACAGGCATCTGATAACTGTCCTCATGCTGACAATGCTATATGACAAGCTAGATCAGTGGTTCCCAACCTGTGGGTTGAGACCCCTTTGGGAAAAGTCCCAATTTTTGGAAAGAATGCATGATAAGCTAGGGAATGGGGGGGGAGAGAACAGGAAGGGACTATACCCCCTCTATTCTCCCTCCTTCCCCTCTACCCCCGTCAATGGTGTTCCGCTTTACTAATGTTAAAATCTGGTCACTTTACCTTTGTGGGGTCCAACAAACCTTTCACAGAGGCCACCTAAGATCACCGAAAAGCACATAAGTATTTCACAATATATAATTACATATTGTCTTGTGATTAATCACTATGCTTTGTTTACTTATGTTCAATTTGTACCAATGAAAATACATCCTGCATATCAGATAATTACATTATGATTCATAACAGTAGCAAAATTACAGTTATGAAATAGTGATAAAAATAGTTTTATGGTTGAGGGTCACCACACCATGAGGAACTATATGAAAGGGTCGCCTCATGAGGAAGGTTGAGAACCTCTGGGCTAGATCTTGAGCTGTTCTTTTTGAGAACAGCAGCATATTCGTCTTTGATTTGTCTTTCCTAGTGAAGTAGACCACATGACCAAAATGGCCAACCCCAAGTCTGATTCGAAATGGCCAACCCCAAGTCCTTTTCTGTTCACTCCTTCCTGGGCTATTGAGCTTTATGCATTCCGCTTCCTTGTGGATGACTTCCGTTTGCCTGGATTCACACGCATGCATCCTGTGTTTCAGTGGGTATTTGCAATTGTTCCATCTCATCTCTTGCCACGCTGCATCACTAGATGAAGGTCTTGGCAGCTGTGCCCTCCCCAGGTCATTGGGGTGGACTCCACACCGAGGAGGAGTGCTCCCGCAGTCCTGTTTCCAGTGCCTGCTCACTTGAGCAGCTCATCTTCTGGCATTGGAGAAGAGAGTTCTGCAGCCGTTCATCAAGTTTTCAATGGACGCCTTTGTTTTTGTTTTCAGAAGATTGCCAGGTCTTTTTTCCTAATCCTCATCGTCCAGAAGCTCGCTCTGTTGACACCTGTCTACCAAGGTGACCCGGCTGATATTTGAAACACATGTGCCGCAGCTGTCAGCATCCCCATAGCATGCAAGACTCCACAGTTAATAAACTAGTAAGTGAGAAGTTGTTTTGAAATATGATCATATGTAAACAAGCATCAAGGGGTCACTATACACCTGAATTGACTCAAAAGACAACCGACAAGCAGCAGCAGTATGCATAGCTAGTTCGCGTACTTCTAACCTCGATATGGTAGTTCTACATAGTCCTGCTGGTGTACTGGCTATGTGGTGGGCTGCCACCCTCAGGGTCAGCAGTTGGACACCCCCAGCCACTTCTTGGCAGAAAGATGAGACTTTCTACTCCTGCACTCAGTTACAATCTCCGAAGCCCACAGGGGCAGCTCCACCCTGTCCTTTCGGGTCGCCATGAGTCAGTGTTGGTTTGATAGCAGTGAGTTTAGTCCTGGTTTTATAGAGTATTTCTTTTTTACTGAGTAAATAAATTCCATGTACTTAGAAGAACGCATATGCTACCAGAAACATCGGGTCCACATCTTCCCAAGGACTTCCCTTGGAGTCAGGCAGACCAACAAGACTGGTTGCTCAGAGAGACTTCATCCTTTCTAGATTTTCCCATAGTGCTTACCAAAGAGATTGTGCCAAGTTACACACCATCAACAAGGTTTGTGTGTCTGCTTGTTCATCTTCTCATCCACACTTATTATTAATGAACTCAGAGCATGTTGCCTTCAGATGAGTGTGCAATAGTAGTTCACTACTGTAACATGTATTTACATTTCCCTACTTGCGAAGTTAGGTGAGCACCTTTTCATATTTGCTGGACATTTGATTTTCTCTATTAAATTGCTCTTTATCTCTTTTGACAATGTTTTGTCACAAGATCTTTTATTTATTGCTACTCTAGATATTTTCTAGATTCCAATCCTATATTTTCTGTGCAAATGGCAACTATGGCCCCATCTGTCTCTTGTCTAAGGACTTCTCATGTAAATGTTGCACAAAGATGTCTCCTCAAGTGCAATCAAACATAATAATGTTATATTTTTACATGTGCTTTTTCTTCTTTTTGCATTTTCTATCCTTAAGGTTGTCCCTTCATGTTTCATTCCAAACTTTTCCAATTTTTTTTCTCACATTGAGGTCTTGAATTTGTTTAAAATGGAAATTCCAGCTTTTCAAAAACGGCTTTATTTCAATTCAACTAACATGCCATAAATCCATTCAATGAGTACAATTCAATGGTTTCAGTATATATACAAGATCATGTCCTAAAGAAACCATATACCCGAGAAGAGTCATTCCCACTGGGCTATTTGTCTCTTTATTATTGTGTTGTGTAGCAGTCAAGTTCTTCACATGAACAGAATATGAGGAAGCATCTCTAAAAAGAAGCAGAAAAAAGCTCCACTGGGCAGGGCTATCATAGTAAATTAAGCATTTTTCTCCTCTACATGAACATCAAACAACTTGCTTTGAGTTAGTGCACCCAGTCGCATTGTCTGGGAAGATTTTCTCTGGTCATAGTGAATTTTTTCATAAAAGCGGTTTCACTAGAACCTCATTTTTTTTAGTAATGGCCAATTTAAGAGAACAGCATGTGGCTGTGAAATTTTGTTTCCTGCTCAGGAACTGTTGTGATGTTGAACACAGCTTACAAAGCAGCACTTTGGGAAAAACTAAAATGCATGGATGATTTTCTCATTTCAAAAAGGTGAAATGTCAACTGATGACAAACCTCATTCAGGATGCCAATCAACTTCCCAAACAGATGAAAATGTTGATAATTTTGTACAGTTGTGCACAAAGACTGACAACGGACCATGAAGAGATGCTGAAGTTATCTGGATTATTTTGGAGCTCGGTTCAGCAAATTTTAATGGAAGATTAGGAATGAGAAGGGTCACTATGAAATCTGTGCCTTGGGTTCTGACTGAGCAGGAAAACGAGCAGCTAATGAAAACATGCCATGCTTTGAAAGAACACCTCTAAAGCAACCCAGACTACCCCCTCGCCTCCCCTTCCCAGAATTATTACTAATGATGAGACACGGTGTGCTAATCTTACAACCCCGAAAGCAAATCTCAATCAAGATGCTATGGTTACCTCGCTGCAAAACAGTTTGTCAAGGGAAATCAAAGATCAAGACAATGTTCAGTTGTTGTTTAAATGTGAGGGGGCTGGTGCATTGGGAGTTTTTTCCACCAGGTCAGACTGTTAATCAAGCTTTCTATTTAGATGTTCTGAAAAGATTGCGTAATGGTGTGCATCACAAAGGGCCTGACTGGTGGCAGATGGGGGACTGGTTTCGCCACCCCAATAATGCACCTGCTCATGCAGCCATCTTAGTAGACCAAGTTTGGGCAAAAAACAGCTCGCCTCTCTTGCCCCACACACATTACTCACCTGACCTCGCCCTGTGCAACTTCTTTTTGCTCTGAGAATGAAGAGGGACATGAAAGGGTAGTGATTTGAGGATGTAGAAGAGGTGAAACAAAAAACGAGGGAGGTTCCGTCAGCCATTCAAACAGATGAGTTTGAAAAATGTTTCCAAGAATGGAATCGCAGATTTGACAAGTGTATTAAGTCAAATAGAGGGTACCTTGAAGGAAACATGGTTGTTTTGCCAAAAATCCTATTGTTGTTCCTTCATGTGTGGCTATATTATTAAAATAAATGCTATTAAATATTTTTTATTTGTTTATTTAATCATTTTATTGGGGGCTCATACATTGCTTTTCACCATACATAGTTCAATACATAGTTACATATTAAATATTATTTATTTTAAGGAATTGGTTTGTGCAATTGGTAATTCTAAAATTTGTAGGGTAAGTTGGACAGAAATGATGTTAGTCTTGAGTCTGAAATCCTGAAGAGCAGGCAGGCAGGTTTTGAAACTCAAGTCAGGTTTCCCCGGACAGTCTTGAGGCATGGGGTGAAGGAAGTGGCCTCACTTTGGGTGAAGAAGAAAGCATTGTGGTTATTTCTCCCTAGGCCTAAAGGGGCTGCTTCCCTTGCTTCTACTGTAGTTGCCCAAGGAAGAAGTCAGTCCCAGCTGGAAGAAAGCGTCAGATCGCGAGCAAATAAGGTGCATACAATCTGTCCAGCTGGATTGAGCCACTCACCTAGAGGAGGAGCCAGCCCTACAGAGAAAGCTTAGAGTCAAGGGGAGAAGGAAAAGAGGGCAGCGAGGAAAGGCCCCAAGTGGAGCAGAGGCTGAGCAAAAGAAACCCCTTTGGTTGGAAGGCTCTTCATGGAGCTGCAAGTTCTGGAACATGGACCAAGGACTGTCACAGCAGAAACAGGTGGCGAGTCTTGCAGCAAGCAGGGTAAGGATGGTGTGTGTGATCAAGACGAGGCCCGTCCTGGGAGAGAGAGCACTGAGGGTCATCCTGCTCAAGAGGGTGGCACTCCAGAGCTGGCCATATACATCCTGTTACATCGAAGTTAATCCTGATCCCCTGTTACTTCTCTAATAAACAGAAAACGGTGAGGAGTTTGTGAACTCTGTGAGATGTGGTAACAAATTCGTGAGCTCAGTAGGAAGAAGCCAAGAGCCAAGGAAAGGGAGAGGGGCTTCCCGTCTGAGATGATAGAACGTGGAGAAACTGAAATTAGGGACACACATGACCTCTGCTGCTCAGGAACCAGCTTTGTGCCGATTCTTATCAATGAAACAACACACACCAATCAAATTCCTCCATTAGCAGCTACTGTTCTTGCTTCTAAAGCTTTCAACTGATTGGATGAGGCCACCACATAATCAAGGGTAACCTTTCCTTAAATGAACAAATTGTAAACATTGATCACTCCTACAAAACACTTATAAAGACCTTTGGATGAATGCTTGCCTGAACAACTGGACGCCACAGCTCGGCCACGTTGTCATATAAAATACCATCAATTTCACTCCTTGTCCACCGGACACCATGCATGTCCTTTTCAGTGTGTAAACCTTTTCTTGACTTTTGACAGCAGTGGTCTCCCGTACTATTTGTCCTCTTGGGGTTGACTGAGTCATCCGTGTTTTGAGGTGCTTTGCATCTTGACCTCACCATTGCATAGTATTCCATTATGTGTTTGGACCGTGGTTTGTTTACTTATTCTTCCTCTGATGGGCATTCAGGTGGTTCCCATCTGTTTGCTATTGTGAATAATACTGCAGTGTACATGGTGTGTGCAGATAGCCATTTGTGTCCTGCTTCTGATTCTCAATCTTGGATGCACACCAGTCAGACAGACTGCTGGGGAGTCCCCTTTCCAAGTTTGAGGAAGCACTTCATCATTTCCACAGTGGTCACACCATTTTTGAGTTCCACTTGTGGTGTATGAGGTTCACAGTCTCTACACACACTTGCCAGTATTTGCTGTTTTCAGTTTGTTTTTCAGAATTTTGCTGTTGATGCTGGGGTAGGGCAAAATACCATTGTTGTTCTGACTTGTATGTCATGTTGCCCAATTGAATGTCTTCTGTACTGAAGTGTCTATTCATGTCCTTTGCCCATTTTAAAAATTGGATTATTTATCTTTTTCTTGTGAGGCGTCAGTGTTTTCTTTAATAAATTTTAGCAATCAGTTCCTTGTCCAATAGGTCATTGCCAAAAAGCTTATTTTCAGTTTGTGGGTTCTTTGGATAAAATCTTTTGATGGCCATTATGTCTAATTTTTAGGAAGTCCCAACCATCTACTTTGTCTTATTCTGTTTGCATGTTTTCAGCTCTGCTTCCTGGTGCCTCTATGCCATGGGTTGAGGCCTAAGACAGAGTAGAACCACCCCCTGTGGACTTTCAAGACTGTAATTCTTTACATGAGTAGAAAGCCTCATCTTTAGGCCAACTGGTGATTTTGCACTGCCGACCCTGCAGTTGGTAGCCCAATATAAACCACTGCACCACCATAAAGACCCTATTAAATATAGTGGGAGACATGCAAACAGAATAGAACAAAGAAGATTATTGGGACTTCCTAAAACTTTTGACAGAGGGACGGTTCTACCCTGTTTGAAAGGGTCACTTGAAAACAGTGAATTTTTGGAGAATCTTGTCTCTATGTTGTCATTGCTGATCCTGATAGTTCTAGACTTAACACTTAGGTCTTTGATCCATCTTGAATCCCTTTCTATATGGCGTGTGTGTGTATGGATCCCGTATGCTTTTGCCAGCATCATTTGTGGAGAGAGGGTCCCCTCCCCGCTCCAATGCAAACGTGTCTTGTTGTCGCTGTCAGGTGATGGCAGCTGCCTCCAGCTCACGGCGACCCACGCACCGCAGAGCAAGACCCCAGCTCGCCCTGCACCGTCCACAACGGCTCTCACGCTGGGGCCCGTTCTTGCAGCCATGGTACCAACCCCACTTTATCAAACATCATGTCCTTCTTCAGGAATGGTCTCTCTTGACAGCATGTCCAAAGCACAGAAATGAAGTGAGTGTGACATATATTCTTCTTCTTTTTTTAATCATTTTATTGGGGGCCCATACAACTCATCAAAATCCATACATACATCCACTGTATGTCAAACACATTTGTACATTTGCTGCCTTCATCATTCTCAAAACATTTGCTTTCTATTTAAGCTCTTGGCATCAGCTCCTCGTTTTTTCGCCTCCCACTGTACCCCCCTTCTTCATGAACCCTTGATAATTCATAAATTATAATATCCCACACTGTCTGATGTCTCCCTTCAGTCACTTCCCCATTTTCCATACCCCAGGGAAGAGGTTATATGTTGATTCTTACAATTGGTTCCCACTTTCTACCCCACCTTCTCTCCACCCTCCTGGTATCACCACTCTCACCACTGGTCCTTAAGGAATCATCAGTCCTGGATTCCCCACGTTTCCACTTCCTATCTGTACCAGTGTACATCCTCTGGCTTTGTATGGCAAAATTGGGATCTTGATAGTGGGGAGGAGGAAGCATTGAAGAACCAGAGGAAAGTTGTATGTTTCATCATTGCTATGCTGCACCCTAACTGAAACATCTCCTCTGTGAAGGGAAATCTGTTACCTACAGATGGGCTTTGGGTTCCCAACCTGTACTCCCCCTCATTTGCACTAATTTTCAGTCCTTTGATGCCTGCAACCTGATCCTTTCGACACCTCGTGGTCACACAGGTTGGGTGCTGCTTCCATGTGGGCTTTGTTGCTTCTCAGCTAGATGGCCACTTGTTTACCTTCAAGCCTTTAAGGCCCCACATGCTATATCTTTTGATAGCTGAGCACCATCAGCTTTCTTCACCACATTTGTCTCCAGCCCCCGGTGACACATATTCTTAAGACATATTTAATCTCCAAGTAAAGACAGTCGAAAATCACTCTTCCCCCAGCATGGTACAACTGACAAACTCACTCTTTGGTGATGTTTACTTTCCTCCTCAGGGTCCCCTGACTTCCATGGAAGTCAGAGCTTCAGGTTTTTGCCCATGGCCAGAGCTACATCCGAATACCTCTATCCAATTACTGCTTCTTTCCCACACCTCCTTGTCACCAAGCAGGCCCCTCCGAGGTCCTGGCCTTCGATCCATGCCATTGGCCACAGCCCCTGAATCAGTATACAGCTGCACTGGCCACTTTCTGTCGTTGGGGAGGTACACTGCCCACGGAGAGGGCCTCCCTTCTCCACTGCTCTTCAGGGGTGCTCTAGAAAGGCGCTGTCCTGTGGCAGCTGTCTGCTTCCCATGCGGCTTCACCCCATGCGGAACTTCCTGTAAACCAGGCCCGAGTTTGCTTCTTCCCAGGAGGCCATAGCTGTGGGCCAGGTCAGAGGGTAAGTGGGGACCACAGGCATTCAGGCCACTTCCTCACCTCAGTTATCTGCGCCCTTAAGGCCTGCTTGTGCTCAACCTTGCACGTATCATTTCCATCTGATGACGGCGTGCTGAGGAGCACGCCGGCTTCCGGACCTGCGTGGTGGGCTAGACCACACCTCGCTGGCTCGTGAGGAGCAGCCCAGCGTGTCACAGCCCAGCGTGGGGTAACTGGACGGCCCACGGTGAAGGGCTTAGTTTCCACGAAGGGAGGCTCGGGAGCAAGGGAAGAGCTTTTCTCAGTCGGTGATGGCAAGGTTTGTGCTGGATCACTAACGGGTTGCCAACAGCACCTCTCTCTGCCACGGAGACTGCCAGCACCTCTGGGGCTACGGGATCGCGGGGCTCCAACGCCAAGCCGCCAAGCCGCTTGCCCGGCAGCCTGACGCACCAGCGCCTCTTCTGGTTCTTGGCTCCACCCAGACCAACCGGGCTTCAGGTCCCAGGGAAACAGCCT
This sequence comes from Nesogale talazaci, assembly GCA_004026705.1. Classification (NCBI taxonomy): domain Eukaryota; kingdom Metazoa; phylum Chordata; class Mammalia; order Afrosoricida; family Tenrecidae; genus Nesogale; species Nesogale talazaci. Next base: position 29,817 of record PVJH01008472.1, on the reverse strand, counting down.
GCAGTGGCACATGCAAATGAGGAAGGTGTGCATTCCCCACCGAAGCCAGGAGCCGCACAAGGTATTAGGCCCTTCTTTGCGTTGCAGGAGGGGACAGCGGCAACAGTGTCCTGCTCGTCTTGTTCTGTGTGCCCCTCACCAGTGCGGCCCTAGCAATTTTGGGAGGCGGAAGTCTTGACTTTCTGTCAGACTGGTTTCTCCTCCTTAGACGTGGAACTGCATCGTCACATTGTTGCAGGACTGGGCAGTGTTCCCTTCCGTCGTACACAGTCACTCCGGGACAGCACCGGCCTCCAGGCCACACCTAGCAGGAACATGTGCACAGCAGTGGCTCCTTTTGCTCCCCAGGTGCAGTGAAACTATGCAGAACCTGGTGAAGGATGGGAACTCCAGAACACTTCATTGTGCTCCTGCAGAATCTCTGCATGGATCAAGAGGCGGTTGTGAGAACAGCACCGGGCACCGAACATGGTTTACAGAAGGGTCACAAGGAAAAGATGAGCCATTCAGGGTGTAGTATAACAACAAGGAAACACACAACTTTCCTCTAGTTCTTTAATGCTTCCTCTCTCCTCACCACCTCCTCCCACCCACGCCCCCAACTCCCCCCCACCCCTGCATTATCATGACCCTAATTCTACCTTACAGGTTGGGCTAGACCAGAGCATGTACAAGGATACAGATAAAAACTGGAAACACAGGCAATCCAAGACAGATAATCCCCTCAGGTCCAAAAATGAGAGTAGTGATACCAGGGAAGATGGGATGGGGGGTGGGGAGAAAAGGGGAACCTATCACAATGATCTACATATAGCCCCCTCCCTGGGGGGATAGACAACAGAAAAGTGGGTGAAGGGAGACAGTGGTCAGTGTAACATGAAAAAATAATAATTTATAAATGATCAAGGGTTTGGGAGGGAGGGAGGGGGAAAATGAGGAGCTGATACCAAGGGCTCAAGTAGAAAGAAAATGTTTTGAAAATGATGGCAACAAAGATACAAATGTGCTTGACACAATAGATATATGTATAGATTGTGATAAGAGCTGTTTGAGCCATCAGTAAAATGATTCTTAAAAAAGGAACTAGAGGAGGGCTGAGCCATGGTGGCATAGTGGTTGAGTGTGGGACTGCAGCCCACTGGGTTGGCAGTGCAAATCCAGCAGCAGCTCTCCAGGAGCAAGGCTGGGCTTCCTACTCCCACCAGGGCAGTGATGCCACCAAAAAAGAAAAAAAAGGAAAAGGAACTAGAGGAAAGTTGCTATACTGCACCCGGACTGACTGGTCTCTTCCTGTGACCCGTGTCTACAGATGGGCTTTGGGTTTCCACTCTACACTTCTCCTCATTCACATTGATATGGCTTTTTGTTCTGGACCTTTGATGTCTGATACCTGATCCCATCGACAACTCATGATCACACAGGCTGGTGTGCTTCTTCCATGTGGGTATTGTTGCTTCTCAGTTCGAAAGCCACAGTCTTTGAGACCCCAGATTCTATATCTTTTGATAGCTGGACACCGTCAGCTTTCTTCACCACATTTGCTTATGCACCCATTTTGTCTTTAGTGATTGTGTCGGGAAGGTGAGCATCACAGAATGCCAGATTATTAGAACGAAGTGTTCTGTGTTGAGGGAGTACTTGAGTTGAGGCCCAGTGTCCATCTGGTACCTTAATACTTAACATGTAAGTATATGTACATAGCTCTTTCCCCCTATCACTAGATATAAATATATTTAAATATGTACAAGACTGCATTTAGGCCTCTATAAATGTCCCTTGCTTTCAAGTTCTTTCCTCTATAATTTTCATATTTTACACCATTTGTTATCTCCCTTCACTCACATTTCTGTTGTTCATTCCCTTGTGGGGGTAGTGGCTGGAATTTTATATCTACATTACAATTGGATCTCCTTTCTCCCCCCTCCTCCCCCATCTCTGCTCTCCTCACCATGGATTTAGATCTCTTGTTGTTCCCGTGTTCTGGATTTGTTCCCCCACCTCCCCCTATCCTCGTGCTATTGCTACTCTCAATATTGTCCCTGAGGGGTTTATCTGTCCTGGATTCTGTGTTTTGAGAGCGCTTATCTGTAGCTAGATTTATATGATAGAACTGGAGTCATGAGTGGGGAGGGGGAAGGAAGCATTAAAAAACTAGAGGAATGTTGTGTGTTTAATCAGTGTTATGCTGCACCCTGGCTGGCTCATTCCTTCCTTGTGACCCCTCTGTGATGGGATGTCCAATTATCTATCGATGGACTTTGGCTCTCCATTCTGAACCCCCTGCCCTGTTCACATCAAAATGGTTGTTTATTTTGGGTCTTCTGATGCCTGATACCTGATCCTGTCAATACCTCGCAATCACACAGGTTAGTATGCTTCCTCAAATGGGGGCTCAGCTGCTTCGCTGTTAGAGGGTTGCCCACCCTACTTCAAGTCTTTAAGACCCCAGATGCCATCTTGTAATAGCTGGGCACCATCAGCTTTCCTCACCACATTAGCCCATGTACCCTTATTGATTCCAGCAACCCTGTTGGGGTGAGCATCACAGAATGCCAAGTTATTAGAACAAAGTGTTCTTGCATTGAGGGAGGACTGAGTAGAGGATCAGTGTCTGTCTGCTACCTTGATACTTAACATATAAATATATGTACATAGATCTACGCAGGTCTGTATAGACCTGTAATTATATATTAATATAGTTACATATGTATATGCCTATGTTTATTCTCTATAAATGTCCTTTGCCTCCTACTTCTTCCCTCTGTCCCACTATCATGTTTGACATTCATTCGACTCTCTATTCTTCCTTTTGGCTACATTGCACTCGATCAAACCCCGCCACGCACTCTATCCCCTCCTCAAGATCGATTTTAGATCTCTTGTTGTTCTCTTGTCCCTGAGTCTTTTGGCTCCCCTCCTTTCCCCTGTCTCTCCAGAATTGTCAGGCTCATTATTTTGTCCTTGGGATTGTCTATCCTATCTTTTATAGATAGACATGGGGGAAAAAAAAACAAAAACAAAATGCCCTATGAATAGTTTAAAAGTATAAATTGATCTTGATAGCCTTCTTTTGAAATATCAAGGACTATAAGATTATTTAATTTCGAGACTGTTCCAACTTTCTCATTTATCATTATTGTCCAGCATCTTAATCTCATTGAGAATTCAGTTATCTATTGTAATTCTCTAAGGTCTGTTTTCTGTGCAGATCAAATAGGTGAGACCCTCAAAGAGATGGATTGGCACAGTGGCTGACACGACGGGCTCAAGCCAGGGCCAGGGAGAGGTTGTGAAGACAGCACGGGGCAAGCCCTGCTGCCTCCTGTTGCACAGAGGGCTGCTTGGGTTAGAACTAGCTCCTTACACCAGCAGTATGTAATGCTCCCTTGTTTGAGGTCACCCAAACGTGTCTGCTTTTGCTTCGTGACGTTGTTGCTTAGTCTGTGTTACCCATGCTGAGTGGTTCGCTTTGCTTTCCAGTCTCTCTTTCTGTGCCCTTCTTCTTTCTCCTGGGTTTGTTTCTTCTTCTTAAAGGACAATGCCTCACTTTTGTTGTGTTGCTGCTTTGTTTTCAGGGAGGGTCAATGAAGGTACAGTGAAGACATTTTTGCTTGTTTTGTCTACAGTGTCTTCATCTGGATTTGTACGCATAGGATAATCAGAGCACAAAATCTGGTTGATTTCCTCCCTTATCCCCTTACAGGTGCCAGTCCACCACTTTCCTACTTTTGTTTGGATCACAGACATCTGCAGTCAAGCTAGTCTGTTTGTCCCTTTGTTGATAATCTGTCATTTTTTGTCTTTACTGCTCTGTACTTATGGCACAATATATATAAGTAGATATTTACCTTTGTTTTCCCGACCGATGTCTTTCATAAATTCTTAAAAATATCATCAACCATTTAAACTATTTCCTTTCTCCCAATTATCTCTGTGTATCCTAAAATATCTGCTCGGACAGATGTGTGCTAGACCTTCCTAGTCAGTGCTCTTAACTACCCCATTTTCCTACACGCGATTTTCTCTGCCAGTCCTTTCGGGTACTGTCTTCATTTATAGTTTGTGGGATTAATATGACTTTTCCCCAACTGTCTCCTCCAAAGATCAGATGCTTCTAGCCTGACAGACTGCTACCTGGATGGGTTCACTCCCTGCTGTTATAGACAATAGGTTACTTCTCACTGTCCCTGTAGGTGGGGTTCACACCCTACTGTAAATGGTCTCTATGAAGGCCAGAGAACAAGTCAAACCTGTGACATCCAAACTTAGGCTGGGGTCAACGGGTCTTATCACATATCACCCTGTGGCAGTCATGTACTTTTGTGTCAATTTCATGATTGGGAGTGTAGGGGTAGAGTCTAGCCTGTCTGGAATTAGCCAATGAGACCTCTGTTTGGGCATGGCTTTCTCCTAAGAATTCTGGGAAATCTCATGGTATCTTTAGTCCCTTGGACTACTGACAAGACACAAGGCTGATTCCATGTGAGCCATACTGGAGGAGAAGCCACATGGGCCTATCTTGATGGAACCAGATCTCTGAAGCTGGAAAAGCCACATGGAAACTCCTACCAGTGCTGAGATGCTCAAGAAACTACAGAGAGGCCCCTGCCAGTGCTGCGATGCTTCTACCACCATGGATTCACAAGACTCTGCAGCAAGTGGCCAGTGATTGTCCTGGTGTCATTGCATGCGCCTTGTGAATCTGAAGAAGACTTTACAGACTGGTATTGGACATATAGACTAATATCAGACTTGTGGGCTTGGACTGGACTGGGTTGGGATGCTTTCTCAGTGTTCCATTCCTCTTTTATATAAACCTTTCCCTTATATACATGTGTTTATGAATTTGTTTCTATACTCTACCTGGACTAGCACACACCTGAATCACCCCCCTCCCATCACTGTATTACCTATAACAAAGCCCTTTCCAGTGACGTATGCCCTTTCCTGTAAGTAGGGGACTTGCACATCCCCAAAAGATTTTAAAAGCCTGTTAACAATAAAGCTCTCTCTCTTTCCATGTGGACCATCAAGCGGGGCTGAGGTGAGCATGCTCCCATAGAATGTGTTTGACTCCATTATTTCTATCTCATATTTTCTATGACTTTATAATTTTTATTTATTATCATTGTGTCTACCAGATCAGTGATGATGTGTTAGGGGCTGATTCCTCTGAAAATAGTTCACTATTCTCTGCTGCACCAAGTTTTCCTGTCTAACCAATCTATTTCAGTGTCTAAATATTTTATTTCTAGAAACTTTATTTTTCAAATATTCCTGTCAGGTGATTGCTGCCCACCATTTTCCCACCATTTCCTGGACTGTATTCATTTTTATTCATGACAAAAGTGGTCTCTTTTTTAAAATTGAAAGATCATTTTATTGGAGCCTCTTACAGCTCTTATAACATCAATTTTACCAAGCATATTTGTATATATGTTGCCATCATATTTTCTAAACATTTACTTTCTATTTGAAACCTTGGTATCAGCTCCTCTTTCTTCCCTCCCCTTGGTGACCACTTAATAAATGATAAATTTATTTTAACTGTCATCTCCTTTCCCAGACAGTTTCAGTTGTTTGTACCCTGTGGGGTGGGCGGGGTTGAGTGGTTATGTGTCAATGTTTGCGAATGGTTCCCTTTCTCTCCTCCCCAGCTTCTTCCTTCCTCCTGGTAGCGCTACTCCTATTCCTGTTACTAGATTCCATGTGTCATGAGCTCCTATTCTTACCTATACCTGTGTACATGCCCCAGTCTAACCTGCAATGAAAGACAGACATGAGGTAATAATAGTGGGGTGTTAGGAAGCCTGAAGGAGCCAGAGGAATATTATTTCATCGGTGCTATACAGGGCCGATGACTTATCACTTCCTGTGACCCTTCTGTGAGGGGAAGTTCCAATGTCTACAGATGGGTTTGGGGTCTCTGCTTCAAGGCCCCTTGTTTTCAACAATATGGTTTTTGTTAGTTTTTTTATTTGGGTCATCTGATGCCTGTTATCCAATCCCATGAATATGGATTGGTATTGTGTGCTTCTTCCAAGGCTGGTGTGCTTCTTCCATGTGGGCTTGTTAGTCCTCCCCTTGATGGCCACTTGTTTAACTTCAAGCCTTTAAGATTCCAGGCACTATATCTTTTGATAGGCATCATCTACTTTCTTCACTACATTTACTTGTGCACCCATTTTGTCTTCATGATTGTGCTGGGAGGGTGAGCATCCCAGAACTCCAGGTTATTAGAACAAAGCATTCATGCATTGAGGCAGGGCTTGAGCAGAGGCCCAAAGTTCGCCCCCTATCTCAGTGTATTGCCATATAAATATATGTACATAGGCCAATACCTCTATTTTTTGTTTTTGTGGCATCACTGCCCTGGTGGGAGTAGAAAGCCAGCCTTGCTCCTGGTGAGCTGCTGCTGGATTTGAACCGTCAACCCTGTGGGCCACAGTCCTGCACACAACCACTATGCCACCGGGGCTCAGGCCTGATACCTCTATTTTTATGAATTAATGGATTTGCATATGCACATACCTATTTTTACACCTCTATCCATAGCTTTGCTTCCTAGATCTTTCCTGCTTCCTTTTACCTTCTTCTTGCCCCATCACACTCACCCTTCTTCTGCCTCTTAGTAAATCCTCTCAGCTAGATTGCTGTTGCTCCAACACCCCCAGCATCTTTGTCCTCCTTGTTGTTGATTTTAATTTCCTAGTTGTTCCTGTCCGTGACATTGTTTGCTCACCGCTCCCTTCCCCTTCCTCCCCACCCCACCCCCCAGTCTCTCTGGAATCATTGGTCCTTTTGTTTTTTTCTTGAGCGTTCTTCCCATGTCTGTCTTTTATAGGTAGGCAAAGCCAACAACAGTAGGGATATAATAAGAAAATAAAAGATTGACTAAAAAGAGCAAAAAGAAAACGGGGGGAAAGACTAATAATAGCTAGGGGAAAAGATAAAGACAAAAAAAAGCGTACATAATTCCAAGTCTGAGAAGTGGACTCTTACATGAGTTTGTTTTTTGGTTCAAATCCACTAATGTTGGGATGCTTCCTTAGGGTTTTCCTCCTTGTAATTAGGACAAGTGGTTCTCAACCTTCCTAATGCCAAGACCCTTTCATCCAGTTCCTCACGTTGTGGTGACCCCCAATCATAAAATTATTATTTTTTGGGGGGGGGTACATCACTGCTCTCCGGTGGTGGGAGTAGGAGGGCCAGCCCCACTGCTGGAATTGAACCTCTGTCCCAGTGGGCCGCAGACCCATGCACAACCACTATGCCACCGGGGCTCAAACCCATAAAATTATTTTCATTGCTACTTCATAACTGTAATTTTGCTACTGTTATGTATTGGGCGACCCCTATGAAAGGGTCGTTCAACCCCCAAAGGGGTCATGACCAACAGGTTGAGAGCTGCTGGATTAGGATCCACAAGGAGTCAGGTCTGTGATATGGTGATGGAGGGCCCTCCTGGATTGAGGTTGCTCCAGTCAAGGCTCTGTTGTTGACCTGGGTCCAATACCAGTCCCCTGGTCAAGGTGAGTTTGAATCTCAAACCTGCATGTGGTTTTGAATTCTCCAGAGATACCCCACCACCAAAAGCCAGACTTGGAAGTGTCAGTGCCCAGCACAGAGTTAAGTCACTCAGATTTCCAGTCAAGAAGTTACCCTTTTGCTGTAAGAAGTGCAGTGAACCGGTGGGCAGGTGGCTTCCACATATTCTTCAGAAAATACCTCTGAATCCCAGTTGAGGTCAGTGCTTCTGCTTGAGTAGGGGTCTCTGAGAAATGACAGGGTTGGAATCACAGGATGTCTGTGGGGCGGTAGGGTATACCTACTGCCTTTACACGGGAGTGTGGATCTGTCCCAAGCTCCTAGGAGGTTAACTTCAGTTGCTAGGAATTTCTTGAGTGATTGAATGACTCAGAATAGGGCTGATCATGCCAAGGGTCCCCCATGGGGAGAGGGAGGAGATCTGGGAGTTGAGTGTAATGGTGTGGCTGGTGACTCGATCACAAAGCCTGGCTGTTGAGGCTTAGGTGAGCTCCTGGCAGAGGATCTGCATCCATACACCAGGTATGTCATGCAGTCTGTGGAACACAGAAGCCACACAAAGAAGTCTCACCTATGTGTCACTTGTATCTTTTTGCTGCGATAAAATGGTAATCCCTGGTACTTCCCAGAGTTCTGAGTCATTCTAGCATGTGTCAGAACCCTACAGGTAATGGGAATTTGTAGGAGACCTGGTGTTACAATGGATAAAACATTCAGTTGCTAAGGAGGTTGAACCTAGCAGCCATTTCACAGAAGGCTGGCAGTCGGCAGGCTCACAGCCCTGGAAACCCTGCTGAGTCTTGTAGGGTCACCAAGGGGGAACAGAACGTAATGGCAGTAGGTTTGGCTGGGTGGACTCAACCAGGAGTGGGTGAGTAGAGACCCTCAAGCTCATGGTTGGTGACCTGGGAGGTCTGAAGAACCGTGTGTGTAGCACGTAGTGTGCCTTAACGTTGGGTAGTTGGAGTCAGAAGTAATATTGCCATGAGACTGATTTTAGCAGGAGCCACAGCTCACTGCATGGTGCTTGTCTAGACAGACTGGATACTTTCTGCTGGACTTATGAATTGTCTGCCTCTTGCTCAAGCCCATTTTCCCAGTGTCCTGTGTCTCGTAAAATGGCACTCAAGCCAGAAACCCAGAAGTCACCCATTGATGCCCCATGGCCGGGGTTCTGAATATGCTACACAAGCATCCTTCATGGTGTGGCCGAGAGACCACGGGACTTCAGATGATGGAGATGGGTGGCGGTGAAGTCCATCTGGAAGCTGGGCAGACACCAAGTTGACTGACTGCAAACACACCACACCAAAAACTCACTGCCATCGAAGTAATGCCCCCTCATAGTGACACTGTAGGGCAGTGTCGACCTACACCCGAGTTTCTGAGGTGGTCACTCTTTTACTGGAGTAGAAAGCCCCATCTTTCTCCCAGACAAACCTATTGGGACACGAACATGGAAAAGCAGCCCCCACACAGCTCAGGGCACGGAGGGAGGGCTGCAATGTCTGTGCCTACATTGGACCATAGCCGTGGGCCTGGAAAAGCTGTCACTCCAGTTCTTCTCATCATCTTGGTCCAGTGCCCTTCTTGCAAAAGTTAATGACAATTTTATATTTTCTTAAAGACTGAAAAGATGAGCGCCCATGTCAATAATCAACTGTCCACTCTGGTGGGTGGGAATATGAGAATTGATCTGATACACAAAAGCGATCACAATAACACATATTGACTAGATGGATTATTCTTTGTATATTTTCAGTTTCAAATGATTTAAAAATACAATTAAAAAAAATTGGATCCAAAGCTAGCACTTGACTCCCCAGTGCCTTCTAGAAGCTTTGGGAGATGCAAAGACTATGTCTGTCTGTCATCTGCTGTGCTGAAAAGACAGCCACCAATGGGGCGCCCTGACCCTGACCCTCTAGCACTGTGGTCTGGGACCCAACTTCCCCATGCCTCGAGTAGGCGCCCCGACTCTCCACGCTCTAAGTGAGACTGGGGACTTTCCCAGCTGATGAACTTTTTAAAAGAATGAGAGAACCGGCAGGCACACCTAGCTGTGTGAGGCCATGTCCTGCGTGGCCCTGTGGGGGTGGTTTGGATCCCTTTCACCTCCGACCTCCACTGCCACTCAGCCTCCTGGGCCAGAGAGCGGTGAGGGCACTACTTTCTTCCACAGCAGCAGGACCACATGCCTCCTCTTGGCCATTACTCCTTTGATTAGCTTAGCCAGTCACAGGTCATTTCTGTGGGCCTGTGACACAGGTGAGGGCCAGGCTGCTGAGGTCAGCATACCCACTCACATACCAGTGGGGTTAAATTCGGTATTATGTCTCAGGTGCCCCTTGGGAGAGTCCTCATCAGGGGTGTCCGCAAGAGGCAGAGGTGAGAGGCTACAGTTTGGACGACTTGTTCTAGGGGAAATGAGTTGTTTGTGACTCAGAGAACAGTTGGCTTTATGTTTTGTGAAGATAATTCTAAGAGCGGTGAAAGGGGGCTGGAGAGATGCCAAACCAGATTTCTCTTGGGGAGACCTGATCCAGGGACCACCACACCACACCACAAATCCATGCAGGCCCTGAAAGTCACATTTTGTCAAGCACACATAAGCAATCCACTTGCCTTTGCCCCTAAAGTATCTCCCTAACCCTAGGCACAGGCAGCTCTGGGCCGGTCCTTCTCCACAGCCTGCCACTTACGCCATGCTGACACAGGGCTTGTTGTATGTGGGAATTTCCCTGGAACTAGAAGGACCTCTAGGATGTGAGGGAGCATCAAAATGGTTGCTAGAAAAAAAAAAAAAGAAATTTCAAACGATATGGGGTTTTGCCACGGTCTCTCTGAAGCTCCTTGTATATGACCCTCATGAAGTATGTACAGCCGACCAGAAAAGGCAGCTTGGTCTGCATCACACAGCTAGCAAGTCACAGGGCCAGAGCGAAAACCTGGGACACCCTCAGGCCCAGCTCACATGCTCTGGGGCCAGGAACACCCACTGGCATCAACACTCCTTCGGCCTCAGTGCCAGGCCGAAAAAGACACATGGCGAAACTATACCTCCAGTGTTTGCAACTTTTCTCTCATTAGGACCAACATATCAAAGTGAATGAATTGCAAAAAGCCATGCTTATGTTCTGAATTAACTGGCCTGACGTGTGCCTATCTTTTCACTCCCACCAAGTCACAGGTCTCTCAGAAGGGTGCCTGTCCGGGTCTCGGGAACTGAACAAGCGCGGGACAGAGCCGGATGGCTGGCCTGACAGCTGGCTCCCCAGGCCAGGGCTCCAAAACATCAGCTGCAAACTGATGGCTTTAAGAACGGGACCCACCAAACGGCCTTGATGCTGGTTAGATTTTATTTTTAACAGGGTGCCTTCTGCTTTTTTGTTTCTCAAAATATCAGTTATATCCATATTAGAAGTGTAAACAGATACAAAATATACAGTACAAAGAAACCAATTTCTTCAACTAGTCTATCTTCTAATAAAAGCCAGCATGAGGCTGCTGAATGAACTCCCCAGTCCCTCCTTCCTGCAGGGAAACAAGGTACCGTTTGGGGCAAGAGAACCAGTGCAGCTCCACCAGCAAGAACATCACTGGCCAAGTCTAGAGACCTGGGTCCCTTTCTACCTCCACCTCGAAGATGCCAGGCACAGGGGATGCACATGCCACTGACCCTCCCAGTGTCCCTGGGGCTCTGGTGTCAGCAGGGGCTCCCTGCACACATGGTCCCCGCAGGCCCATGACCTGGCCCATAACAGTGCAGGCAGCCCTCCAAAGAGGCGAATGCAAATCCCTCCTACCCAAGCTGGCTTTCTTTGTCTAACCCAGGGCTCTTCCGTCTAGTGGCACACTACCCAGCCGGCTCCCAGGAAGCAGTGAGGTGCATCCTCTTTGAGTGTTTATTTCCTAGAGGCACCACCGGGGGCCGCCTGCTGCAGTGGTCACCGGAGATGCGGTGTGAAAGGGTCTAATGACAACTCACACCTAGGCTTGCCTGAGGGAGGCCGGGGCACCAGGAACAGGCCTGGGGCCCCACCTGGCTTCAGATCCTTCTCCCAGCAGGGCTCTGATGGGAGGACCTGACTCCTTCCCAGGAGGGGCCACAGTCAGGGACACACACAGACTGCTTCCTCCCTCAGAGGGAGGCTGCTCTTGTTCTGCCCTGTGGGGTTCTCTCCCTGCTGAGAGAAGGCTGTGCTCCCTGGCACCCGGCACTCTCAGACTGGCTTGGGGAGGAATCACCTGCTGGCAGGGCCCAACGCCTGGCTCACTGTGGAGGCCTGGTGAAGAGCCAGGGCACACAAACACATGCTCAGAAAACCTAAAGTTTGTGGCAAATTTAAACAAGTGCTACTTCTATTTTCCAGCGTATGCCCCGAGAATTCAAACAGAAAAGGAAAAAAAAAGAGAAATGTTCCATCATTAAATTACTTAAACTCTACGGCGCTCAGTTCAGCCACCAGAGGACGAGGCCCAGTTCCTTGGCTTCCAGTGGACTGGGGACAGGTCCGCTTCCGGAAGTGGTCGGTGCTGGGAGCTCTTGGGCTTGTCCCATCCTGGCAGATTCCCAGCGGGCTCAGCCGCTTCGCAGGGAGATGGGGGCATCTGTCACAGGCTACTGCCATCTGCGGGCCCCAGGACGCTGAGGCCACACGTCCAGTCTGTCCCCAGGTCTGTGGTGGGGCCAGGCCCTTTAGCGCCGGGGCTCTTGAAGGGGTCCGGGGGCGCAGGTGGCAGGGGGGGCAGCGGGGGTCCCCTTGGGCCCGGCCCCTTGGCCCCGGCCGCGTGGTTGCGCTGGTGCTTGCGCAGGTGGTCCTTGCGGATGAAGCTCTTGCCGCAGACGGTGCAGGCGAAGGGGCGCACGCCCGTGTGCGTCCGGTAGTGGTCGATGAGCTTGGAGCGCTCCGTGAAGCGCTTCTCGCACTCGGTGCAGGGAAAGGGCCGCTCGCCCGTGTGCAGCATGCGGTGGCGTATCAGGTGCGCGGGGCGCGTGAAGCAGCGCCCGCACTCTCCGCAGCGCAGCGCGTTCCCGTCCCCTCGTGTGCCGCCGCCGCCCCCTCCGATGCCACTGCTGCCGCCTCCTCCTCCAGGAGGCCCTGCAGCGCCTGGGGTGCCTGCTGTGCCCGCCGTGCTCGCCCCGTCTGGCAGCCCACAGCTTCGCTGGTGCGCGGCCAGGCTGACCTGCAGCTGGAAGCTCTTCCCACACGTGGTGCAGCTAAAGGGCCGGCCCCCCGAGGGCGCCGCGGCCGCCGGGTGGTGCTTCTTTGGGCCAGGCTTGTGGCCAAAGCCCTTGGTCCAGCCCGGGTACTTACAGCGCTCGCCGAAGGGCCTGGGGGCCTGGCCAGCGTCCAGCACAGCTTCCCCACTGTCTGCAGGCGGGTAGGGGAGTCCCTCGGGTCCAGCCCTGGAGTTCAGACCCACAGAAGGCTTGCAGCGGAAGTTCCAGCCCCACCGCACCCCACTGAAAAGCCAGTCTCCAGCAGGGGCCTCCTCCTGCGCCATGGCGGGGCTGAGTTCACGCACATCACGCTCAGGGCGTCCCGGCTCCCTCAGGCCCAGCACTGGGTCCTGGCTGGGGAAGGCGCTGCCTGGGCTCTCCCAGGCGCCCTCCTGCACGGGGCTGGGGAAGAACCGGGTGGCCTGGCCTGGCCCAAACAGTGCTCCATGGGCCTCCAGGTCGGTGGGGTGCACAGGCGTGGCCACCACCTCCTCCTCCTGCACCTCCGTCTTGATCACAATCTTGACATCTGCTGAGAGAGGCCAAGAAGCTCAGCTTCTCTAGATGTGTGCTCTGCCTGCAGGGCCAGCTCCCCCAAAGCTACCCTTAGCCCTCACAGTGGCCCTGGGATCCATGAACTTTGGGGAGTGAAGACTCATCCTGGATTTAATCTGAGGATTCTGGCCTTGGGTGAAATGCCAGACTGCATGACTATAAGGTCAGTGGTTCAAACCCACTAGCCTTCCTGAGGAAGTGAGACTGTCTGCCTTGGAAGGTCAACTCTGTGCTGTAGGCTGCTGACCAGGAACGGACTCAGCCACTGGGTGGGGTGGTGGGACCTGAGGGTCAGAAAACCTCAAGCCCACAGCCAGTGAGCCAATCCCACCAGACTGTGCCCCTAGAGGATACAGCAGGTGTGCTCTGGGATCCTCAGACACAGCAAGGTGGCAGATCCTCTCACGGGGTCAGCAACCCAGGACACACTGGCTAACACCACATGGAAGGGACAGAGTGTCTGGACTGCCGGTCAGACTATGCACCATGAAACCCAAAGTCTCAGGTGAGAGAAAACACACACACACACACACACACACACACACACACACACACACACACCACCCCCATCCCAACCTGGCTCTACTTACCTTCCGTGGAGGCGGCCATGTTGAGCTTCAGGGACCCGTCTGAACAGGCCGAGGAAGGGTGGTGGGGAGGGAGGTCTGCCTGCCAGGAGGTGGGCGGGATGGTGGTGGGAAAGCTGGGATGGACCCCTGCAGGGAGGAGGCCACAGCCTGTGGGCTGGGAGGAAGGAGGGGGCAGAACTGCCCAAGAGGGAGGGTGGTGAGCCTGAGCCCCAGCTTCTCCCAAGCGCCCAGCTCCTTCCACCCGTTTTGGCAGCACCTGGGGCTTAGGCATCCAGACTCGTGCAGGACCAAGAGGGTGGGCAGGGCGAGGACCAGGGTGCCACTGAGCCCCACTGGCTGCAGGGTGGGCCTGGTGCTCTGAGAGCCTGTGATGCCTCTGTGTGCATGCCCCCCCAGCCACTCACCTGGGGTCGTGTCCGTGGAGAGGTCTCCGGCTCCCGAATCCAGCTGGCTCAAGCCCCAGGGCTCCTCCCCGATGTCGGGCTGCCCGGCTGCCCAGGCCTCCACCCCCAGCGTCTGCTGCTCCTGGAGCTGTAGCTCACCTTCCTGCTTGATCTGCATTAGGAGGTCCGGAGCAGGGACGGGGGGCCCAGACCCTGGGGGGTGCGGGTGGGGAGAGCACGTGAGCCAACTGGGGAAAGAGCACAGGGGCCAGACGGCACCAACCCACAGGGGTGCCCAGCTGCTGGGGGTACCGAGGACCCAGGGCCCTGGAGCACACACAGAGCTGGGGAGGAGCACACAATGCGCCGTGGCCCCTCCACTCTAAGCACGGGGCTCATGCAAAGGCCCCAGGCCCCACCATATGCTTGGTCTCAGGAGAGGAGATCCCAGGTCTGAGTCCAGGAGAAAACACAGAGTCAAACCAAGAGTCAGATGGAGCCTAAGTGGCCTCAGGCTGGGTCTTGGTGTCCAGGGGTAGGGAATCCACCTCCGTGGACACCTGGGCTGAGTGCAATCCACACTCGAACTCTGCTCTAGTAACACAAATGACCCTGGCGGATGGCCATGATGGCTGGGAAACTAGTCAGCCACAGAAGGGCAGACGCCATATGAGCCACAACTGGGAAAAGTCCAGGAAAGGGTCACACGCAGAAACCACCACTCCGTTCTGATCAGAAGATCACCGTGGTCTACATCTGACCCACCCTCCATCCCTGGTGACAGGTGACAGAAAAGTGGGTGAAGGGAGACATCGGTCGGAGTAAGTCTTGACAAAATAATAATAGTGTGTAAATGATCAAGGGTTCGTGGGAGGGAGAGGGGAGTGAGGAGCTGATACCAAGGGCTCAAGTACAAAGAAAATGATGATGGCAACAAATGTACAAATGTGCCTGAGACGTGGCTAGATGTATGTATTTGTGTCCGAGCTGTATGAGAGGCACGGAGAAGTGGTGATGGCCGGCAGTAGGGAGGACGAGGGCTACACCACCGGCTGGAGGGTCTTACTCCCGCCATCTGGTTGGCGCTGACTCACAGTGCTCCTACAAGATGGGCAGAACCGCCCCTTTACCAGAGCAGAGCCTCCTCTTTCTCTGGTGGGGTGGCTAGTGGCTTTGGACCACTGACCTCGTGGTTGGCAACCTCATGTATCACCATACGGCAGCTGTGTATTAACTTGGTGAAAGGAAGAACATGCCATTGGGGTGGTCAGCAGATGCCCTCGATGGCAAAGTCACTTGGAGCACTCGAGCTAACAGCCGTGAGCTCAGTCTGTCCCAGGCACAGCCTCACAGTCACAGCAGGGTGGCACTTCACAGGTAGGCATGGGGCAGAAACCCTGGGCCACACAGGTCACACAAAAACAGACACAGAGTCATGGGAACCATGGGGTCCTGGAGCAGAAAAATTCCAAAACTGTCGTCCAGGGACACCTCTTGGCACAGGTGGCTAAAAAAGAAATTATGGGCCAGAGAAGCAGTCAAAAGACCCTTCAAACAAACAAAAACCAAACTTCTATTTTTTTTTTTTTTTTTGGCATCACTGCCCTCAGGTGGTGGGAGTAGGAGGCCCAGACTTTGCTCCGTGGAGCTGGAATCAAACCTCCATCCCAGTGGGCCGCAGTCCCACACACAACCACTACACCACCGGGGCTCAGCCCCCAAACTTCCATTTTTTTTGTACATATTATATCTCCGCAAGTCTATCTAGATAAGATGGGCTGGATGAATAATCTGGAGGCAGAAACAATGGGACTGATGGTTCTGGACATGGAAGAAAGGAGGTGGTGTTGACCAACGAGAGATAAGAGAACAAGGGGTGAACCAAAATCAGTGACAAGGTGGGTGTGAGAGGTCTGATAGGGATTGATCCAGAGTAATGTAACAGAAAGAAGTTACTGAAACCCAAATGAAGGCTAAGCATGATAGTGGAACATGAGGAAAGTAAAAGGAAACAGAGGAAAGAACTGGAGGGCAAAGGGCATTTATAGAGGTCTAAATACAGGCATGTGCATATATAAATATACTTATATATGATGAAAGGGTAATGGATCGATGTGCATATACTTATGGGGTTAGTATTAAGACAGCAGATGGGCATTGGACCTCCACTCAAGTAGTTAGTTTCTCAATGCAAGAACACTTTGTTCTAACAATCTGGCATTCTGTGATGCTCACCTTCCTGACACGATCACTGAAGACAAATGTGCACATAAGCAAATGTGAAGAAAGCTGATGGTGCCCGGCTAGCAAAAGATATAGTTTTGGGGTCTTCAGGGCTTGAAAGTAAACAAGTGGCCATATAGCTCAGAAGCAACAAAGCCAACAAGGAAGAAGCATACCAGCCTGTGTGACCACAAGGTGTCAATGGGATCAGTTATCAGGCATCAAAGAACTAAAAATCATATAATTTGTATGCCCACCTTCTGATATGATCGTAGAAGACAAATGTGTGCATAAGCAAATGTGGTGAAGAAAGCTTATGTGCGCAGCTAGCAAAAGATATAGCATCTGGGGTCTTAAAGGCTTGAAGGTAAACAAATGGCTATCTAGCTGAGAAGCAACAAAGCCCACATGGAAGCAGCACACCAATTTGTGTGACCACGAGGTATTAAAGGGATCAGGTATCAGGCATCAAAGAACTAAAAATTAAATCACAATAAATGAGGGGGAGTAAAGATTGGGGACCCAAAGCCCATCGGTAGGTGAAGCAACATCCCCTTACAGAAGGGTCGCGGGGAGGAGAAGAGCCAGTCAGGGTACAGTGTAGCAACAATGAAATATGCAACTTTCCTCTAGTTCTTAAATGCTTCCTCCCCCCACTATCATGATCCCAATTCTATCTTACAAATCCAGCTAAATCAGGGCCTGTACACTGGTACAGGAAGGAACCGGAAACATGGGGAATCCAGGACAGATGATCAGGACCAGTGATGAGAGTGGCGATACCAGGAGGGTGAAGGGAAGGTGGAGTAGAAAGGCGGAACCGATTACAAGGATCTACATATAACTTCCTTCCTGGGGGATGGACAACAGAAAAGTGGGTGAAGAGAGATGTCAGACAGTGTAAGATATACAAAATAATAATAATTTATAAATTATCAAGGGTTCATGAGGGAGGGAGTAGCTGGAAAGAGGGGGAAAATGGGAATCTGATACCAAGAGCTCAAGTAGAAAGCAAATGCTTTGAGAATAATGACGGCAACAAATGTACAAGTATGCTTTGCATACAATAGATGTATGTATTAATTGTGATAAGAGTTGTATAAGCCCCCAATAAAGTGATCAAAAAAAACCAACCAAACTCACTGCCATTAAGTTGATTTTTGACTCAGAGCGGCCCTTATAGGACAGGGCAGAACTGCGCCGTAACTTCACAGAGTAGAAAGCTGCGTCTTTCTTCTGTGCAGTGGCTGGTGGTTGTGACTACTGACCTTGTGGTTTCCAAGCCAACACAGGACCCACTACACCATCAGGGCTCCTTCCCAGGGCCCAAGGAGTCAGCAAGAACCACAGAGGCAGAGACAACAGACAGGCCGGTAAGCTGGGCGAGCAGTGACAAGGCAGCTGAGGAAATGCAGCGCTGGGGCCTCTTGGGCAAGAACTATTTCCACAAAGGCAACTTGAAGAAATGAGAAAGACAAACCAGTCCCTACAATGAGAGAATGAACAGCCAGCATCCCAAGAGACGGGACACAGCGAGGGCAGATCCAGTGACATGGGGGACAGTCCAGGGCAGAGTGATCAGAAAACGAAGGGGACAGTGGAGACGTCCCAGTCAGTGCTGGCAGAAATGCATATGGCAGGAAGGAATGAATGGCTGAAATTTTCCAGAGTTGAAGAAATGATGCCGCTGGTGTGAAGTAAGAAATACAAATACATACAGTGAATGGAAAGGCAAGGACCTACCTGAAAAAGAGCAATGAGTTTTTCATAAAAGCAAAAAGCAAGATGTGATGAACAGATTGGGCTTGTCCTAACAATTCAAGGGCAGGATGATGTCAGTTTCGCCATTCATGAACTTCAGGGAGAAAATGACATCGGCACCTGCAGAGATGCAGGGACAGTTCAGAGAAACTTTTGCAGAGCAGTGGACACAGGAACGCTGGGCAGAGAATAAAGCAGGTGAATGGTGGGGAGGGGGGCAGGGGGGCTGGAAACAACGCTGGGAGAACACGCAGAGGCAGCAAGCCTAGCACCACAGTGCTCCATGTGGCTTCAAGGGTACTCACTCTCAGGCGGTTGGGGGTGGGGTGTGTGTGTGTGTGTGTGTGTGTGTAAAGACTGGGGTCAAGCAGGATGGGAGGGTGCACTGAAGACACATTCCCCTACCCACCAACATACATATACCCGGGTATCAGAAAGCAGCACTCCCAGTGCATTACATGGAAGACAAGGACAAAAGTATATGTGACCTGTGAGGTGCTCCCCGGGGCCAGGCCCTGGGAACTGCCACCCAGTGGTACTCACCCTTCTCTTGAGGGTAACTCGTACTCCTGGTATGCATGGCCCCCAAGGACAAGTAGAAGCAGACACGCATATTCCCAGGAAGACAGCACTCTAAACACAGCTTTCAATGACCAATGTGCTCCCAGGTCGGTCACCAAGCCAGTAAGAGAGATGGTCAAATGGGAACAGTAAAACCAGAAAGGGCAGAAGTTGGAGTACAAGGACTTTGGATGCTGAGACTGTCATACAAAACCCACAAAGTTTAATACATGTAGAGACTGCCACTTGTCACACTGTGGTGGCTAACAGGTTGCTGGGATGCCAGAAAAGTAGGCCATTGGTATTTCCAACAACAGCAGGGTCACCCTCGGTGGACAGGTGTCAGATTGGGACAGACAGGAAAGAAGGACGTGGTGATCCACTTCACAGAAAAACTGGCCACTGAGAACCTCACAGACAGCAGGCAACACTGTTCAAGATACTGTCTGTAACTTCCTCCAGCTTGACGGCAGCACTCAAAATACGACCAGGGAAGGGCTGCTGCCTCAAACCACGCTGACAGACTCAAGCTTTCCAGACTTTCCATCTGTTGACATGGCACAACTCAACATGTGTGGACCTGTCGCAGAGAACCATCAATAAGCAGACCATGGACTGCATCGAGCACGAACCAAGGAAAGCAGGCAGCTGTCAAAATGAAATATTGACCATCTACATCCGAGGCCTCCACTAGCTGGAGTAGACTGGCTGATGCGCCAGCCAATGACAGGACTGACTGAGGCAGGAGAGGCACATCGCAGAGGCACTTCGCCGGCCTGAGTTCATCCTCAAGAAAAGCCCTTCAAGCCCATGAACTGCAGGGCGGTCAGTGACAGCATCACATCCACAGGCCGGCCAGGCAGGCAGAGGAGCCCGGGTGGTGTCAGGGGTGGGTTACAAATCTGGCTGTTTGCTGCGAGGTCAGCAGTCGAACCCACCAGCTGCTCTGTGGGAGGAAGATGGAGTCACCTGTTCTCGTGAAGATTTACAGCCTCGCAAACTCAGTGAGCAGTTCCATGTCCCATAAAGGTCGCTATGACTCAGAACAGACTTGATGGCAGTGGTTTGGTTTTGGTTTTACAAAGACGATCAGTTAATACGACTATTATTCAAATGTATGCACCAGTGATTAGCATCAAAAGGTGAAGAAATCGAAGAATTCTACCAAGTTTTTCAGTCTGAAACCTATCAACATGTCATCATGAATGCTCTTGGAAAGGAAGGAGTCATAGTTGTGAAGTACGTCCTTGCTGATAAGAACAATGCTGGATATCACATAAGACAACTCTGAGAGACAACAACTTAATTCAATGCAAATACTTTTTTCCCCTCCGAAAGCATACATGGCAGCAATTAGAAATGTAGACCAAACCAGAATAAAACTGACTACATCTGCGGAGAGAGTTGAAGATCAGCATCATCCGTTATAACAGCCAGGGGCTGACAATGGAGTCGACCATCAACGGTTCATAGGTAAGGTCAAGCTGACTTTGAAAAACCTGAAACAGGTTCAGAGTCAAACTACACCCTTGGGAATATCCCACCTGAATCTAGGGATGATCTCAAAAAAAGTGACACATCAAATTCTCATGACCAATGACTGTGAGTGGGGAAATGGTATCACCGGCATCACATGTGAGGAAACCCAAAAGGTATCAGAAGAAGAGCAGGAAGGAGAACAGACAAAAGGGATGTCAGAAAAGATTCCAAACCCCCTCCTGAAGACAGTGTCCCAAAGTGAATGGAAACAAACCCCAACAAATGAAGGGACAGAATAAGACAAACTATTAGAATGAAATGGAAAAATAACTAGAGCTTTAAAAAGTCAAAAGAATACACAATATTTCTCACGCGGAAAAGAACTGAAGTTAAAAAAAAAAAAAAGAACTGAAGTAAAAACTTAAGCCTGGCGTTGACACGGGAAGCACCAAAAGTTTGTGGAGGCATAAACTAAGTCCACAGGGAAGCACATCAGCCTGTGTGATCCGAGTATTATAAATAATAAAATCCACATTCACAAGAGGGAATGGTATCAGAACTTAAACTGTGGACCCCCAAAGTGCAGAAGGCTATGGATGACAGCTATGGGAGCCCGAGATCCACCTGCAGGGTCCTCACATGGCTTAAGCCTCTGGCGAATCCGCTGACAATAGGCCGAGGCTATGAGTAGTGCAGCTGGCGTCTAGAGCAGTGGAAAGTGGATTAACACAGATGCCATTAGGTTCAACATCAGCACTCTCCTATGATCTCCCCTTTTGACCAGGTTCAGCTTTGCTCTCTGATAGCTGCTGCTTTCTTTCCGATGGAGGGCTTTCTCTGCTTTAGAGTGGTGGTGTTGGGATCTCCCCGGCCCTCTCCCAGCCCCTCACCTGGACTAGGATCCATGGGAACGTCTGGAATCTTGGGGACAGCTCGACGCCAGTTGCATGGCTCTTTCCCTTGTTCAATTTGGGAGAGGACCTCGGGTTTGGAGATGGCATAATCTGAGGGAAGACACAAAGGTTGGCTTCTGCCACAGTCAAAGCAGACTGGGACACCAGCCAGAAACCAAGAATAATCTAGAAGCAGAATTTCTCCATCAGTAAGAGTTGTGGTTCCCAACTGGAGGCAATCTTACCCTCAAGGGATGTGTGGTAAAGTCTGGAGAGGTCTCTGGTTATCACAATGGAAAGGCAGGGATGCTGCCACTACACATCCCACAATGCTCAGGATAGCCTACTACAAAGAGTGACCTCGTCCCACACATTGCTAACATTGGAGTTGAGAAACACAGTAGAGGCTCTGGATGGAGCACTATATTTCAGCAAATGAAAACACGGCCTCATGGTTGCCTGGTCCTGTCTGAACTACACACACTGCCTTCAGACCTGTGTCATACTCGAAGCCACAGCAAGAGTTCACCAAGCCCAGGAAAAGAAAGTGACAGTTCTTACTGGGTGGCCTAGCGAGGAGGGTGGTGTGTACCTGTGAGGGAGCATGGGAAGCCACTCACAGGGCTGAGAGGGAGAGGGGAGCCCGTATGAAACTGAACTCGAGAAGTATAGGAGCCTTCTCCACGCCAGCCCTCCACATCCATGTTCTGGGCCTGGGACTCCAGGGTCCTCAACCACTGGAGACAGGAGCTTGACTAGTCCCTGGGCTGCTCACTAACAGGAGGGAGAGAGAAATGGAGGGTGATTGGGTTCCCCTGCTTTACAGATTCCGAAAGCAAGAAAGCAGCACTG
The DNA here is from genome assembly GCA_004026705.1 of Nesogale talazaci. NCBI lineage: Eukaryota > Metazoa > Chordata > Mammalia > Afrosoricida > Tenrecidae > Nesogale > Nesogale talazaci. The sequence goes on along the minus strand of PVJH01008472.1, from coordinate 7,748 downwards.
AGAGAGACAGACCCAAAATCATACACAGCAGGGAAGTGTTCATGGGCCTTACCCAGGGAGACCAGGGTTTCGTAGTTGCCCCTCATCACGTGCTTGTAGAGCTCCTTCTGCCACTCGTCCAGCTTGCCCCACTCCTGCTCAGAGAAATACACGGCCACGTCATCGAAGGTCAGGGGCACCTGGAACCACAAGTGCCACCGTGCTCACACACACACTTATAGCTCAGGCCCCAACCACCACCCAGCCTCCACCGGGGTACCCCCCACGCTGACCTTGGGCACCTCGCCCTTGCTGCCCGGGGGCAGCCGCAGTATCCAGAAGTTCCTGTTGCGCAGCAGGTTCTCCATGTTCTCCAGCCGCCGCTGCAGCAGCCCGTACTCCTGCAGCAGCGTGCCCAGCACGGCCCACTTGCCCTCCAGCTGGTTCCCGAGCTCCACGGCCGTCTTCTCGCAGTCGGCCAGCTTCCTCTCGGCCGTTCCTGTGCGGCCCTCCAGGGAGAGCAGGCGTGCAGCCTGCGATTCGATCTTCCTCTCCATGGCTTGGATGGTAGCTGCCATCGTCCATGGGGAAATCTTTCGGGGACAATGAGCAGATCAGCGCCATTCATTCTCTTCCCCAGACTACTCCATTCGTTGTCTAGGGGCTTAGGGAGGGGGCTGAGGAGGGGAGGACGGGAAGGGGCCTGGTGCTACATGGCAGCTCCCTGGCTAGCTTATCACCTCCTTCACGCATTTGGACTGCCGCCCAAGAGTGGCGATGGGTGCTGCTTCGGGGGCACACACAGATCACGGCACTCAGTCCAGCACTGGAGCCAGCTCCTTTACTGCACAGAACTGCGGTGGACCCTGTACGGCACTTGGCGCAGGGCGGGCTCTCAGTGCCACTCCAGTCACAAACCATGGCTTGGCCCAGCTGGGCACTGAGGTGGAGTCACAGTGAGGAATCGACCCCCAGGTGATCATGCAGGGGTTGTCCCCCAATGATGACATGGCAAAAACCAGCACATCCCCCATATAGCGCAATCAATAGCAGCTCGAGTCTCTGCTAACAAACATGAGACTCTCATGCCTAACTCCTCTCCTTCCCAGAAAGATGGGATTTTTGTCTCGTCCCTAACTGCTCCCTCCTGGCAAGCACAAAGCCGTCATCACTGCAACTCTCCCCAGGCTAGAGCGGAGTGCTCTCTGACAAGACTCCTGTCTACAGAAACAACTAGGGTCAAAGGCCTTTTCTGCAGCTGCGCCAGGGTCAATGGCCCCCTTAGAGCGGTTAGGAGGACCTGGTGCAGGCCGCAGTGCTGGGCTTTCCCACGTGCAAAAGCCAAAAGTCACGTTCACTGCCATCGAGCCCAGGCCAACCCAAAGTCTCTAGGACAAGGTGGAGCTGCCCCTGCAGGTTTCTGAGACTAGCTCTTCACAGGAGTAGAAAGACCCATGCCTCTCCCGTGAAGAGGGGCCGGGGTTTCAAATTGCTGCTCTTGCAAATCGCACCCCAAAGTGTAACCACTGCACTACCGGGCCAGGGGTCCCTCTGGCTGGGTCCCCAGCCCTTGGGGACCCTGCAGTGATTCACGGGGACCCGAGAGCAGGGCATGCTGTGCTCTGAGGAAGCCGAGAACCTGACTCTCCTGGTCAATGGATCAAGACAGGATGTCCTGGTACCTGTGCCTCCTGTCAGTGGTTCAACTCTCTGACAAAACTCTGGAAATTCTGCACAAACAAATGGACAATGACTACAGATGGACCTCCAAACCTGTGGGTTCTAATCATGAATTCAACCTACTATGAACTAAAAATATGAGGGGGCCTGAGGTGGGCAATTAAGTGTTCAAAACAGTCTTTCAAAGGCCAGGAGGGAGAGTCAAGCAGTACATACACAGTATTTACATCGTATCAGGTCCGGTAAGAATCTAGAGCAATTTAAGACACACAGGAGGGTGTGTGCACACTCTGTTCAAACACAACATAGTCTTTTACTTGCGGGTTTGTATCGGAGAGCCTGGAACGAATGCTCCTGGGTCAGTGTGATCATTTAGAGAAAGCCAGCAATGGCCATCTCTGAAAATGGTAACAGAAATCATTGAACAGAGGTAGAAAACACCAGCAAGGAGGGTGCAAGAGAGGGTCTGTGTGGAGACACCGAGCCAGGGGACATATCACAAGAAGGCAGCAAGGCTAGAGAGGGCTCTTCAAGGAGGCGACCAAGGGTCTGGCTAGGGAGTGAGCTGTTGTGAGGGAAACATCTGTGTGGATGGTACTGCCCCAAAGCTTCACCCACACATGGACTGGCTCCCCTGAGTTTCCCAGCTAGGCCCTGGCCCAGCACCAAGTTCCCTCAGTTCTCTCTGGCCAGTCTCTACCACTGGAACCCAGTGTCCCCTGCGAGCTACCGCAAGGGAGATGTCTCAACTTTGCCATGCAGCTCCTCTTCCACAGAAATCCCATTCATCCTCAATTTACACCTGCCAGTGACAGCAGCCTCTGTGCTGTACAAAAAGGCATTGGAGGCTCCTACTTCACAAAGGCAAACCGTGGGCATGCTGGCTCGGCCACCACCATTCTCTTCCTGCTTTGATGCAGCAAGGTGCACCAGGTAAGCGTCTACAGGACGGGGTGCCACCATTCTCACTCACAGACATCGGGCGCCCCAGACTGAAGCAGGACCTTTCTATTTGGAGGAGGAGCCAGGGTGAGAGAAGTCCAAAGCCTCCCGGGCCCCTCGGCCACGTTCTTCTCGCCCAGTCAGCCAGAGCCTTCGCGCCCTGCCCGCTCGCTCTCGGCGACTCCACCTCCCCCGAATGCCCAACCCACCCCTTCCCCTCCAGGCACTGCCGGAGCACCCTCGGCCGGGTGCGCGCGGAGCTCCTACCTGCGACGCTGGGCCCGCCGGAACCTCGGCTCCGCTGGAAGGCCGGCTCCGCGCAGGCACCCACAGCGCGCGGCCGGGGCCCCTTACCTGTGTCTGCTCCGCGCTATTACCACGGGGCCGCGCAGAGGCCCCACCACGCTCGGGTGCCTGCACGCACACTTTGCGGCTGTGGGGTCCGGGGCAAGTTACTCAACTTCTCCTGGCCTCAGCTCTGCCTTTTGTTTGAGGGTGAGCCACCGGAGCCTACCTGCCCCCCAGGTCTGCTGTGCGGACAAACTACGGCTAACAGGGCTGGGCGCGGCGCCGGCTCGAGCGGCGGCAGCGATTGTCTTCCCCGCCGGGCACTCGGGGCGCCGGGCTCGGCCGCCTGCAGGACACCTCCCAGGTGCGGCCGGGCGGCAGAGGAGCCCCGGGAAGGGCGGGCGGCGGGGACAGGGATGGGTGGGGGCGCGGGAGGGGCGGGGGCAGGAAGCTCGAGCGGTGGGCGCGCGGCGGGAGGCGGCCTCGGGCGGGACGCGCGGCTCGCCGAGTGGGCCCCCCACCCGGGCTGCGCCCCCGGCCCGCCCGAGCCCCCCGCCGAGCCCGTGCCCCTCCCTCAGGCCCGCGGGCCGTGAGCCGGGCCCGGGACACGCAGGCCGCCCCCGGGGCCCCGAGTCCGCGTGTCCGGCCGCCCTTACCGGGGCCGCCGCCGCCTCGGCCATGGCCCTGCGCTGTCCGCGGTACGGGCCTCCGCCAATGCCGCCGCCGCCGCCGCCGCAGGCCCGGCCTCGTTCTTCGCGTCCTCCTCGTCCGGCCCGGCCGCCCGCTGCCCGCTGCCCGCTGCCCGCGCGGCGTCCTGGGAGCGCGGAGCCGCAGCGCGGAGGACGGAGGCCCGCGAGGCTTCCTGGAGGCGGCGCGGCCGCACAGCACCCCCTGCCGCCCGCGGTGGGGATCGCAGCCCGCCCCGCCCGCCGCGCGGGGGAGGGGGAGGGCGCGCGGGGGAGGGAAGTGCGCGCAGGGGGTACCGGGGGGCGCGCTGAGGACGGACACGCGGGCGCATGGCGGGAGGGCGCACGGACACGGACCGACGCGCAAGCACGCGGCGCCCCGCCTCCTCGGCGCGCGACCCCTCCCGAAGGCCGCGGGGGGCCCCTTGGGGAGCGCAGCGCCTGACCCTGGCGGCAGACCAGGCCAGGTGCCAGAGGCCCGAGTGTGCGCGCTCCCGCGGGGGTGCGTGTGCGTGTTATCGGACAGATGCACCTCCGTCTACCCCTGGATTGCCGCGGCACCAGGTCTACCTGACGGCCGGCAGCCCTTTAGAATTTGCCCCGATGTGTTTGTTCGAACCGAACCCACCCGCAGCGACCCGTCAGGACGGGGGATAATTGCCCCGAATCGCAGGATTGCTAGACCCAGTCCTTCACGTTCTCCCCCAGGACGGCTGGTGGTTTTGAACGCCTGCCTTTGCTCCGCTGCTAATCGTAAGGACAGCGGTTCGAGCCGCCAGTCGCCCGCGGGAGAGCGATGAGGTAGGTGTCTGCTCCCAGGAGGAGAGTTGTCCCGGGAACCTTCCAGGGCGGCTCCCCCTGTCCGATAGGGTCTCTAGAGTCGCCCTGGAGCCGGGGCCGTGAGCGTTCGGATGCGCGTGCACGTTAGCGGTCCGCGAGCACTGGGAAGCGCCCGCTGCCACCCGTGGGACTAGCTGCACAGCCGGGGCCGTGACGGGCAGCGTGCCCGGCGGTCCTCGTGGTCTGTAGTTTGTAGTGACAAGAAGGGGTTCTTTATTTTAAGTAGAGAAGCAGCACACGGACTGAAACACTGCTTCGGGGGGTGAGCGGTGTGGCCAGAGGAAGGCGCCCTCGCGTGGCTGCGAGCCTTGTTTCCGCGTTTCCCGGGCAGCGGGGTCCACCCCGCTACCGCGAGGGACACGCGTGCTGCCGTGGACCGGCGGGCTGGCGGGCCCCGCGGCGACGTTCTCTTCCTCTTTAGCCTGGGCCGACGCGCTAGCCGCGCGCAGGGTTCTTTGTGCGCGAATGGAGTCGTTCCCGGTGGGGCAGGTCCCTGTGTGACCCTACACCTGATTTTCCCCAAGAAAGTGTCTGGTCAGGGCCCCTTTAAAGCCGAGACCCCTGAAGATAGTTGGAGGCCAGAAAGGCTCTGCTCTTGGCAAAGCCGGTGTTAGCAATTTCACGTCGACTTTCCTAGGAAAAGGTATCCAGGAGACCTTCGAACCTGGGTTACGCATGGGTGAAGTTGGGTTACTCAAGGTCAGCTATTGGAAACCCACAAGCATTTTGTGGGAGAAACCCTGGAAGAATTAGTCTCAAACTCACAGGGGAAGTTCCGCCCCGCCCTGTGAGTAGGCATAGACTTGATGGCAATGAGTTTGGTTTCTCAGGTTTGAGACTTTTACAATGAGGACCTTCATTCCGCCTTGACCCCCTGGTGAGAATTTGCATTTGTACCCCAGATGACCTAGGTCAGAATCTACATTTTTAACTGGCTCCTTCCTGATTCTGAGCTATATACATCCTGTTAATTGCATCCAGTTAATTGTTCAACTGTAGATTGGTGTGAACTGGTTGGAAGCCCTGATTCAACTTCTGGGATCTCTCAGTACCCACCACAACTGAAACACCTGCCCTTGGAAATGGGCGGAGGTGTGTACAGTGCTCAGCCAAGGCTGGAAGGCAGGAGGCACGGTGAGGCGAAGGAAAGGGGCTCAGTTTGACAGGGCTTTCAATAACAAAGGTAAAACAAGCTGCACCACATGGTAACACACTTTGAATGCTACTAATTTCTAATTTAATTCAGACTAAGGTGGGGGATCTGGTGCAGACAGGTAAGACGCTAACCCAGAAACACATGGTGGAGGTGTGGGAGTCACTGAGGGATGAGGTTTGGCAGTGGCTACAGCCTCTCATCCAAGCATGAGGTGGGACCACTGTGGATAGGGCAGGATGTCTGCACCTGTGACAGTAATCCTGCTCTGAAAGGTGGGCTACGGTCCCTGAATAAAGCCAGCCGTGGGCATTGCTGAGTCATGTGCCAGATCCTGCATAGGGAGAAACTGTCTGGTCTGGCTGGTTTTCAGACCACTATATCAGACTGCCCCAAAAGCTTCAAACTATCGATGTTTGGATCCCTTCCCAGATCTACTGCATCAAAATCACAGGGGATCGGTACTGAGGGTTGTGGTGGAAACTTTTCTTGAAAGAATGTATATTTTTAACAAATGCTTCGTCTGCCACTGGGTGCTAGGGAAGGGCTCTGAGGGCAGCCAACATGGAAAATGGTGCCCTGTCCAAGCCTCCAGCTGGACAAGAATCTAGGGCAAAGCACCCCTGATCGCTGACCCTAACACCTCTGACCTCAGTTTAAAATAAAAGAATAAACACACCCCCCACACACACACACACACACCAACACCCTCCCCCCGCCCCCACTAGCATTCTGGATTGATATTCAAGGTTTGTCCCAGTGTCTGACCTGTTTTCCACGACAGGATTCACTGACCCTGTGTGAGTGTGTCCACTCATTGTCTCATAAATCACATGCCTCATACTCTTTCTTCTCTGTGCCCACCCAAAGCTTCCTGTCTCACAGCCCTTGTTTTCCCAGGAAACATCCCTACATTGATCAGCTGTCAGTAAACCTGGTCTCCAAATGCAGCACCCTCTGCTATTTGGCACTTAGAGGAAAATGACAATAGGAGGTAATAGATGGTGTTCTCACTCATTTCCTGAGAGCAGAAGTGGTATATTGTTCTTTCCCCTTCAATACATTTGGGGACTTTGTAATCAGCACAGATCAGAATTGATGGCTCCACATGTTGTGGAGAACTGTAGTTCCAAGACTTCAAGATTCCCCTGTCCACCACCATTGACAGACCCTCAATGCTTAGCCCTCTGACCAATCCTCACAGATGAATCTGGAAGGTCTGAAACATCTGTGGCATACCCAGAAGGAGCCTAGAGGCTGGTGGACATATGCGATTACTCATCAACCCATATCCACTTGAGGCTACACACCCACAGCTCAGTGGTGCCTCTGTGCAGGGCTGGGTGCAGTGCATGGGGGACTTCTGGATTGGGTGCAGCAAATGGAGGGACTTCTGCGTTGGGCCGTATATAGCACATGGGTGGACTCCTTGTTACATGTTGAAAGTCAATGTCACAGAGCTTTGCTTCCCCTAAGAAAGGCTAGTACGTTTCTCAAGGGGTTGGTCACCACTGCAGAGGGGGGCACAGACATAAGACATTGAGATGACAGCATGAGAAGCAGATTCAATAAGCAAAGCATGCTTCAATCACAAAGTGAGTCACCTCATGATTGAAGGAAGCCGACCAGGTTGAGGGGTTCTGGCATGGGATTTTAAAGGAGCTGGGTAGCAGGACCTCATTGGCTCTCATTTCCATTCAGCCTTGCTTTCCCATTGGCCCTTATTCCTGCATCCCAATTGGCCTTTATTCCAGCTTAGTGGTTGGTCTCATAATCCACAGTACCTCTTTAGCACATGGGTTGGGGTTAGTCAATAAGTTGTCTAAACATGACATCTGGAATGGATAATGTCAAGCAATTTGGGGTCGGTCATCCAAATCTCTAATTGTCCTTGAAATGATCAGTGGACTGGATCAGGTGGGGTGGGGATGAGACATTGGCATAGGACTGATGGAATGGATCAGGTGATATTGTTCAAGATAGGTCGTCCAGACCTCGAATTGGCCCGACGTTGTTCTGCTGGGCTGGGTGCAGTGATTGGATGGACTTCTCTGCTGGGCTGGGTGCCAGTCCATGAATAGAGTTTGGCTCTTCCAGCTGCTCCTTCAGGCCTGAGGTGTCCCTCTGGGACACACTGCATAGAAGAAGCTGGCATCAGGCCTGCCCAAGAAGGTTGTGAT